>ATSW01006707.1:0-16152 GCA_000444245.1 Botryllus schlosseri
GCTACTTTCAAATACAGTATCAAAAACACATTTCAATGTCACAGACACAGTCGTCTGCTTTATATATTAAGGGCGGGGCTGCTAACCTCATGTATCCTTGAATAATGAATAGTTTTGCCCGAGGCATAGCTTGTCCAGCTTCATCTCCATTTCCGTCAGGTGAACTCGAAAAATACCAGGTATTAACAGTAAGCCAATCGGGGTGACTTACGATTAGAGAAGAGGAACAAGAAATCCGATAAAGTATGAAGCTTGGCTATTGGGATATTCGAGGCAGGGTTGGGCCAACACGGCTCATGCTGGCGTACAAGGAAGTCGATTACGAAGACGTAAGATACAAATTCAACGTCTCCGATCCAGCTGAAAGGCAATGGTCTAAAGAAAAGGAAACGTTCGGATTCGCATTTCCCAATTTACCTTATCTTATCGACGGCGACGTGAAGCTAACGGAAAGCTGGGCGGTAATGCGTTATTTGGCTAGGAAGTTCGACCTGGTACCAACTAGCGATTGTGAGGAGCGCGATATTGACATGGTGGCTGGGGTGCTTCAAGATCTAATCGTCGCAATTGGTACTCTGGCGTACGGCAAAGAAGTGGCGGAAAAACGGGAAGGCACGCGGGTTACGCAATTGGCAAAATTCAAATTGCTGGATAAGTTTTTGGCGGGGCGGGATTTTGTGGCGGGCGCCAGATTGACGTACGTGGACTTCGTGGCGTACGAAGTCATGGATTGGTATCGCATGCTATATCCGAGTATATTCACCGACCTGAATAATTTGCAATCGTACATCAAAAGATTTGAAGCTCTGCCAACAGTAGCTGCTTACATTAGTTCTGACAAATACAAGAGATTCCCGATATTTGCTCCAATGGCTGCTTGGGGAGGCAAGGATCACGACGACAGGACCTGGTAACGAGGAAATTAAATCAGCATCGAATTGCTGGGAATTACCTGATAGCTGCCCTTTATAAAAATTCGAAATTATGACTTACAGTGTTCAACGCAGTAAAATTTAAGAGCGCATGAAAGCAGTTTAACGTCGGGTCGGCATTATTAGAGATTTTGCACGTCATGTCCGCGAAATGCATATCTCTATTTCCTTTTCTCAATAATAGCTGGTACAGCTTGTCGTGAAACGTACGTATATATGCAGTGTGCTTCTGGATGGATTAAGAATAACACAATACAATACAATATGGTGCGGTCACACCATATAGCAGTATGGGATGACTCGAGTCAACTTTTTCTTATGACTTGTTTTGACTTGACTCGGCGTTCCACAATAATGGATTGACTCGTGACTCGGAGTGAAATTTACGACTCAATTTCAAGACATCAAGTAATTGGTGTCGATTAAGTCGCTCCAGCTTCTATATGTTCGGTTTGTTAGCTTATATATGCGCTGGTGGGAACTGTGAGAGCAACCAGCAACAGTCATCAGTGGTGGTCCGTTATACCGAGCCTCCATCGTTATATCGTCAAATAATCGACCGCGAACGAAGTGATCAGAGCTTACAGTCTACGTTGTCGTAAAGTATATAGTAGCAAAGTAATAAATAGAAATGTTAGGCCTGCCATGTTTTCAGAACCCTGAAAGAGGACATTTCTGTAAGTAAAGCAAATAAAATGAAATAAGTATTGTCAGTTTGCAGTTTCATGACGTTTTGTTTCGTAGTTACGGGCTTAAACAGTTACAATAACAGGGACAAGAACAATAAATGAAAACCTATTTTTGAATAGATTACACTGATCAACAATTTTTTTTTCAGGCAGAACATCTGAAAGCCGTTTCTGGGGTTTTTGAGGTTGATGATTACGAATATCACATTAGTTTTGTCAGATTGGCTCTCTGTCAGAAGATATTTATACATTTAAAAAAGCACAAAATTACTGAATTTACCCTTTAATATTTTACTTGCTAGGAACAAAATCGTTTTTTTCTACTTTTATACTGCGCATAAATAGATGATTGACTATGATTAACCCTCGTGTCATTCTCAATCATTCTATCAATATTAACATGGCATGATGCGAAATATTTGTTTGTCTAAAACGCAGTTTGTGACGCCTAAAAATTGTACTTTTGCACAAATACATATTCTCCTGTATCAATTGGTCATTCTACCAAAAATAAAGAGGAGTATAAAGCTATAAAATTTGCCCTTGAAATGCTTAACTATAATACTCATATGCATCCCATTTCTTTTGACTGGTAAATGGATAAGTCAACAAGCTGAGTCAACAAAGTGGGTATACCGAGTTACCCTATCAAACGAAAAGCTTAAATATGATATCTGATATACTCGAATACCGATTAATGGATTCCAATTTCACATTAGGAAGGAGTTCACTGCGTGTAATTTCTCGTGAGATGTAGTAAATAGAACTTTTTAGATGATCACATAGCACCCGAATACAAACAGTTGGTCCGAAAATTCGTATATGCATATCGAAAACTTGAGCACAAACATGAGCATAAAAGTTCACTTCCTGTTCAGTCATCTTGATATATTTCCTAATCATCTTGTTGATTAGCAAGGGGAGAGGTTCTACCAAGACATCATAACAACAAAAGAAAGATATCAGGTCAGATGATATGAGAAATTGAACATATTATGGCAGACCATTGCCAGAACCTTTCGAGAAACTGCACTAAATAGCTTACAGGCGAAAATCGTACAAAACAATTGTGCTTTAGAATAAATTAATAATATTATATTCCAACTGATCATTTTAAATTTACAGTAGGTGGTTGACTTAAAACTGATTGAATTAATACCACGTTATTTGAGTATCTACGTAAATACTTATATACATGACTGGAGTTTATTTATATACAATGTACATGCTATCCGTGAAAGTCTGTAACTATGATAAATCCATTACTCCTAAATATAGTGCTGTTGCTGTATTCAGATTTAAAAGAGTCCCCTGTGAGTAAAAATAGCAAATAGATTGAATTTTTAAACTTTATAGTACGACTGAGCCGATTTATATCTAGTCATAACAGCGAAAACGGGAGATTTTGGTCAAAATAGCTCCATGGGTTTTCTCCACGACAAGAACCAATTTTAGAAAACCAAGGTCATATTCGGAATCAGTGCCCTTCAGAACCCCACAAACCACTGTTACTTTGTCTGCCTAAAAATATGTGTTGACCAGTGTTATTCGTATCAGGCAGACAAGCAGGGGATACGTCTCCCATCGAAGTCTCATTTAAAGTATAATCAACTAGCGACAAGAGGATATTTAGACGTCCTCAAAGGAGCATTTATTTACCTTTCTTGAGAAAAGAGGAACAAATCATTCTAAAAGAGGGCATATGGATGGTACCCTAAGGATTGTATCGTTTTCTATATAAACTGCTCACAGTGGTCAGCGCCCACGTCAACCAACGATCTTGTTTGATTTAAATCGGTTGAATATAGTTTATAAGTTTATATTAGGTGTCTACAACCGGAGCAGGCTTAAATTGTATCTCTTGGATGTGTAAGTGGAAATGTATTGCATCGTATCGTATCAATTTGTTTCGATATTCTGAGGTTTCTTATTCTATCCTCTATTTTGTGTGAGACTGAGGCTATACAGTTACTCAAGTAGTTTAGCGGTTCTACGGATGCGTGAGCGATACAACGTATGCTTAACCCTATATATTAGTTTCTCTATTCATAATAATTGGCGACTCAATNGGTGTTTCAAACAGCTAGCAAAAACAATGTCTTCGAACCGTTCCCTCTTACTCCGAAAATTCAAAATGACTTGATTGGTGACTTGATTGGTGACTTTACTTTACTTGACTCGTGTCACCTCCTAAATCGGGTGACTTGACTTGAATTCAGTCAAAATGTGTGATGACTGGAGATGACGCGTGACTCAAAGGTAACTACTTGTTCCAACACTGCCATGTAGTCAAGGAGGTGCGAGTCGAGAGCATTATAAATTAGGAAGTAATGAGTAACGAAGTAACTATTTCTACTGCTAGCGTAGGGTTTGTCTACTCTCACTAGTAATCGAGTAATCGTATTTTGTACGATACTCCCCTTCTCACTTTTTGAAAGCAAGCTGCCTGCTTTTTTTCTATTTTATGAAGTGAAAAGTAGTGATGGGATGGATGTGGATTTGTATTAATTTAATGAGTGAAATTGCCATATAGTAGCCGGGCAATGTTGCTCTTTTATCACAATATCATAATATCACGCCAACTGACTAACAACAGTTAAGTTTTGTACGTAACTACCTCCGCCAGTCTGAACTAAGACTTGTTGTTCTTGGGTATTCAAGGTGCATTGATCATTTACGCCATGCGGTTACTGAACCCAGCATGACCCATCGATCAAGAAGCCTGACGCTCCAGCATTGCGCTATATCTATAATCGGTAAACCTCCAACACTTGGGTTGGAACTCTAGAGCCGACCTTGGTCGGACTATAGACAACTAACCTCCGTAGTAGGGAAAGGTTCTGGTTCGTGTGCACGGAGACCATTTTGTAAGGTTCTATGTCAGGGACGGGCAACATACGGCCCGCAGGCCTGATCCGGGCCCGGGAGGGGATTTTGACCGGCCCGCGAAGGGATTTTGATCGGTCCGCAGCGAGTTTCTACTCTGAAAGAGAATTTCTATTCTGAAGGTATTGACAAATTTTATGCGTCACAGTATGAATTCAAGTTTGTCAACCTGAGAAAGATGGACATGAAACTACTTGCTCTGTTCAGTTCTACATACATTTTCGACCATAACATTACCAACACAAAGCTTCGTTCCAATATAACTGATGTTAACGTGCAGTCTTTACTGAGGGTTTCTATATACGACAAGCAGCGCGAGTTCAAAGAACTTGTTGACAAGTTTGACCGACCACAAATGTCAGATTGACTTCACCAGCCATTTCTGATAAGTTCATTAAATACTGTTTTGGTCTCTACATGCTTTAAACTTGAAGTTTACGTTAAATACGATCTCCTTGTATGGGTGGATGAATACGGAATTATTGTATATATTCTGTAATCCGGCCCGCCAAGTACTTCATTTTTCCCATATCCGGCCCGCCGACTAGAGAAGTTGCACGCCACTGTTCCATGTGAACGCCAACTTGAACACGAACCTGTGGCTTCATTGAGAGTCATATTTCTAATTCCAATCCTACATTTCCGTAAAACGATGTATAATTTACACGATACCTATCGACAACTTGACATCGATCAGAGTAAAAAAAACGGCTTCCATACTGGCAACTGATGTTACCTCAAAAATAAGTTATACAGTGACCAACACCCCAATCGGACGGATTTGGTGTTTATGGTATGATAAACATGATGCAAAATCAAGATAGATCCCCTACTCTTCCTGCTAGATGTTTTACATTAGATAACGGTGTATTCTTTATATCAATTTTGTTGAAGTCAATAATCGATTGGGTCACTAAGCACAGTTCTCCAGTCATATCTGGTGTATTTCGTTTTTGCTACGGGGTGATTGCGGTCAAAACTCTCAGCAAAAAGTCACAAAATATCTACGAATGGAAGCTGAATATGTTGAGCAAACTTTCTAATGAAGCAAATAATTTTTTGAATTGGCAAGGTGCTTGCTCGTTTAGTGCCTTATTTCTTTTCATGCTGCCAGTCAATTTATTTGTGAGAGAACAATGGAGGCTCAGTAAAACGTACGACCATTGCATGATTGCTAGCTCTCACGGGTTACACCAGCGTTTCGTGTGCAATCCGACCATATGCAAGATACTGTGATTTTTATTGACATCGATTGCTTGATGACTTGAAATGGACTCGTGAATATAGCTCCGAGTTACGAGTCAATCCACATTTCTGATATGCCGAGTCAAGTCATTTTAGCAAAGTCACTCGAGTCAAGTCAAGTCGTACGAAAAAGGTGACTCGAGTCATGTTATGACTCGAGAGTCATCCCAACACTGGTTCACAGTGCAGAAACCTACAAAGGTTCGTTTGCGAATGCGAACCTCCAAATTTCTGAGGTTCACAAACCGAACGCGAACGTGAAGCTCACGCTCACACCTTGTTTGTATTGAACATGTTTAATTTGAATTTTTTTTAATGCACCCCTACACTACATGTGAGGATCTGTCGCAATTTTTCTGGTCCAAGTTCGAAATTTGCAGACCTATTAGTTGCATCAGTTGGTGTGAACAATTCCACGAACTCTTTCAAAATGATATCTCCTTATTGGCAAAAGCTACGGGAATCGCCAAGTATATTTATCGGCTCATTCTGAAAAAGAAAGTGGATCTGTTTTTTTTTGTCTGTTTTTGTACATATTGCTTTGCTTTGTTTTTGTAACATCTGCTGGAAATAGCAAGAAAATGTAAAACATCATCAAATTGAATCGTTAGAATTATTCTTTACGTTTACTTGCCGACAAAAATGTCCTCTTTTCAGGTACTAAGAATATGGTATGCCTAGCAATTTTAAATGCGATCCGTGTTTCATATATTAATATCTACGTATAGATAAATATTGAATTAGGATATCGCTTTCTATTATCATTAGAGTGTTTGCCGAACGACTTGAGTTAGTTTGATCTGTATCCACAAATAGAATGTTCAATCATGACGGGGCATTTTAGTGATGTACGTAGGGCTGCGACTTGGTTACATTCAGACCATCCAGTACTATATAGTGTTCGTTGGAACGTAGCAAGAGTGTTTACACTGCGCTATATCATGAAACTAGGTTACTGGGATATCCGTGGCCGTGCTGGATGCGCGCGTCTTATGCTGGCGTACAAGGGAACGAAGTACGAAAATGTGCAATATACGTTCAACAAATCTGATATATATCAATGTCAGTGGTTCAAGGAGAAGGAATCTCTTGGACTCGCGTTTCCGAATCTTCCTTACCTGATAGACGACGACGTAAAGCTGACAGAGGGCGGGGCAATAAACCGATATCTGGCGTGTAAATTGGATCTGGCGCCAACTAATGATGCCGAAGAAAGGGACTGCGATATGGTAGATGGAGTCCTTCAAAGTATGCTTTTCGAATTTGCCACTCTAGCGTACGATGCGGACATGGTGAAAAAGCTGGATGAAATAAGACCTTCGTTTTCGAGCAAACTGAAGATGATCAACAAGTTTTTGGAAGGACGGGATTATGTCTCTGGCAGCACGTTAACGTATGTGGACTTCGCTCTTTACGAGATCGTGGATTGGCACCGACTTCATTTCCCAGACATATTGAACGATCTCGGAAACATTAATCAGTTCATCCAGCGATTTGAAGCATTAGATAGAATTGCAGCTCATATCAACTCTAAAAGCTACAAGAAGTTTCCTATATTCTCTTCGTTCGCCTCGTGGGGAGGAAAGGACCACGATGACAGAACGTGGTAGCAGTCCCGCGAAAAACGACCTTAGTCAATGACCGACACTATGGCACATATACCGTAAAGAAGTTGTATGAAAACATCTCCGGCTACACGTTGGTTGTGGAATGTTTGCTTGGTGCACTCTTATGATAATAAAATAACTATCAGATCGCAATCATAGTTTCAATGGACTACACGCGATGGAATACTGTGATATTGTGTGCCATGTAAGGGTTGTAAGTTCCATTCGCGCGGAAATGATTGACTTAATATGCCAGCAGGGCGATGCACGCTATGTCAGAGTCACAACTCTGTAGAAATTCTACGACAGACACATTTAGCGAACGAAATCGTGCCAGGAAATTTCCCTTCCAAATTCATCGCACTTTATTGTTGTGCAGTATAAGCGTTATAAACCATTCCTCGCCGTTTTCGTTTTACAGGCGTCTGAATTTGGGGTCAGGACTTGCGTCAAATGTATATCTCACAGGCTAATAAATCTGTTCATTGAGTGATTACTGTGTTAGAAAACTGAATGTTACATAACAAGGATCATTGAGCGTTTATGACGACTCCTAATTGAGTGCGCCTCCCACAGCCGCGAGCGACGTGACCACATCTTCTTATATCTGATTTTAGTGCACAAATAGAGCTGTTAATTTACGTAGCGTCCATAGCAGTCTCTATTACTCTTTTTGGTGTTTTTTCGACTTTACCTATTTCATTGCACTTTGTGACAATGCTGTGCGTTGATCACAACTTCACGGAGATGTCGTCCATCAACGCACTTAGCCTTATACTACATGTTTCTAGTGCCGCGACTCGACCGATCGCGGTTTATATAGGGTTACCATATCTTATCCTTTAGGAGGATTTATCCAACTTTTTCAGGAAATCGAAAATGTCCTCCGACGACGCGCAAATGCCCTCCTTTTTGGAAATTTGTCCTCCTTTACACCTTCGACAGCTAGGCTAATGAACAGGGTCAACTAAAAACCACAATAAATTACGTGCAATGTGTAATGCGCACATCCGAGCGGGTCATTTGGGGGGAGAGTCGGAGTGATGACTTTTTTTCAGTCAATACCGGAAAAGTATCGTTAAAAAGCCGGTAATTCGGAAGACGAGTCAAAGTGATGACTTATTTTCTAAGTCAACCTGTACTTGTGTACCTGTACTTGCAGTAGTACCAAGTGGTAGACTACTTCCACTTCTATATATACTAAAAAAGTATAAAAACAGCTTAAAATAATCATATATCACCGTAACGGAATATAATTTCGAAGATTTTCATTATTTGTGGTGTCAATCATTTTGCATGAGTCGGGAAGACACATCTTTTAATTTCGGAAGTAGCCAGCTCCGAATAACTGCTACGTATGCGACTTCTCGACCAATTTTACTACTTATTCACCTGATTGATTTTCAGATCTTGATATTCCTACTTCTAATTGAATTGTTTTGTCATGGATGTCATTGAAATGTCTACCTCTATCTCTAATTGAGAAGAGATTTTTTTGCTTGACTTCTACTTGAGTAGCAGCGCCGACCATTGTTTCCACATCAACACACTTGTAAAGACCAGTGTCACATGGTAAAAATTACTGTCGCAAAACTATGACGTCACCGAGCAGAAATAACCAGAGTTCACATGTCGCACAAAATAAACTTGAAAGTCAGTGGGTACATATTGAATCGGCACCGCCACACATTCTCGCATGACAGATGTCCGACACTTTACATTCACTCTACGATGATTTATTCCAGAAAAGGCAAAGCGACGTTAAAATGATACGACCGTGTGGTGAAGATGCAATGTTTCCAAAATCACTCAATACAGTATGGATAAAAACCTTGTGGGGAGTATTTCAAGGTACAAATCTTGTCTTCGGCCCACGTACAAGCAAGCCCGTCGAAGTTCAGCACACCTTCGCCCTTCTCGGGCACCCACAGCTTTAGTGCAAAATCGTCCGTTTTTAGGTCAAAATATAATTGTGCTAGTCATCACCTAACGAAAAGAATCGCGACCCTATGCGCGAATTAAGCGGATGATTGTGCAAATTAACCGGAAATAGTAAATAAAGCGCGGCAGACCATATTGATAATACTATTTGCGTGCTATACTCTAGGTTGTGCGGCGAGTTATATAGCGTAGTGGTATAAAATCCACAGCTGCATCACCAATGGGTTTCGTGTTCGAGTCCGAGCGAGGTCCACTCGAGAATTCCTAACTAAGTGTCAGGGGCTGATCTAGGTCCCTCCTCGCCATCTCATCCTTGTAAGCACAGGCATTCGTTGTCTAGTCGTGCCAAGCGCGCCAGTTTTTTCATATTCTTGAGAGTAAATTTCGTCATTAACACAAGTATAGTTTCACGTATTACTATCAAATATTTATCCTTTGACAGCTCATATGTGATCATATTTACCGGTGGAGTTGATGCAGGGGGTGTTTTCGAAAATTTAGGGAAGTTATTGTTGCTGTGCCTGATCTGTGGGTGAGCTAATCAATTGCTATTAGTCCCCTTTGTTGCATGCAGTTATTTCTTGACATCCCATCAGGATTGTCAGTATAGTGGAAAGATATTGGATTTACTTAAACGTAGGCCTACCAGAAACAAATTTCCTTCGTGATGAGGAGAACACGATTACAAATCGGTATATCTTCGTGGGGCGCATCAATTTCCGCTGCTGTTCGCATCTGTACTGTGGCGATCAGATTACAAAGGACACTACTATATTAAAATCGAACATCAATTCGCCTTGAACCGCGCCGAGCGGGAATAGTTCACGACTAATTCAAACCTCTCATTAATTACGGAGCCATTTTATAAATTCAATTTACATATTGACGGCCGCAAACACATCCTAATTGAAATAAGTGTCGACCGCCGCATAATTTTCGTTCTACTGCCGCAGATGGGCCACCCCTGGACTAAAGAATCGATGTTGGGGTTAGCTAGACATGGTACTTGCTGGAAAACTCTCCTCGTAAAGCTTAGGCTTTTGGGGAGCCGAAAGTCGTTTTCTAAGCGTCTCGGTCTTGGCAGTGATGGGCGATTGCACGTCAAGGCAATATGCCTATTCATATCGGCAAATTCTTCCTCCTTGGAATGATGTTATCATCGCCTAAGCCGCATCAGCTAGTGAGGAAGTGATATTGGGCACTTAGTAATGGCTTTTATCGAACAACAACAACAACAACCAATATGTTTCAACCACAATCAAGCGTTCTTCCGGAATTACAGAATCAGGTCGCGGGCCGCAAAATAGGACCTCGCGGGCAGCATGCGGCTCGCGTGTTGGTGACCCGTCTTAGACAATTTGAAAGCAGGATTTAGAAAGTATGCTGCTGCGAATAACTGCAAAAATTCGTGTCATACCGCTATGGCGGAACTACAGGAGCAATAATCCCTACGTCGCACTCGCAACTGTTCTCACGCTGCACAAAATGAGCTCGAGGGCCCGCATGAAGAAAGAAAGACGAGGCACTTATATTCACTCGCCAATGATTTATTCCAGAAATAGACAACGCGACATTGAAATGTTCACGATCGTGGGACAAACTTGCTATGTTACCAAAAGCACGCAATACAGTATGGATTAAAAACAATTTGAGGCAATACAGTATGGATTAAAACAATTTTGAGGCGTCTGTTGATTTTGCAAATCTTTTTTTACGGTACTCATATAAACCAAGGCTCAGCGCACCTTCACCATCGGGCAGCCACAAGTAATCTGATCACAGCTGCAATCTGTGCAGTTCATGCACTGGCATTTTCCAGACGCTGTAAAACAAGGTAAAATTTGATGACATCGCCCGGAAACGATAATTATGAGTACTCACTCCTGCAAATGCATGGCGCATAGCAGCAACCCTTGTTCGCCGCCGAGCACTTACAGGCGAGTCCACAATTGCAGTTGCTGCAATCCGAGCACGTGTCGCATCGGCAATTGCCGGTTTCTGTATGAAGACAGTACCATGTATTTGAAGCATTCAAATGCGCATGACTTGTACTAACTAACCTTTGCAATTGCAAGGCGAGGCAGCCGAGGCAGAGCAGCATCCTTTATCGGAAGAACATCCGCACTTAGCTGGATCGCAATTGCAGTTGGTGCAGTCTACGCAGTTAGCGCAGTGGCACACGCCAGTCACTATTAAGAGCAAGTATATGGTTTATGTCGCGCTGTATGACACGCACACTTCAAAAATATTGTACCTTTACAGTTGCAAGGCCCGGAGCAGCAAGCCTTTTCCAATGAAGCACACTTGCACAACGAAGGGTCGCAATTGCAGCTACTACAATCAGAGCAGTTACTGCATAGGCAGTGTCCAGTTTCTATATAATGCAGCAATTAGTTGGTTACTTACATCACCGCATTTTATCACTATTTTACCTTTGCAGTTGCAAGGCCCGGAGCAGCAAGCCTTCTCCAAGGAAGCACACTTGCACAGCGAAGGGTTGCAGTTGCAGCTACTACAATCAGAGCAGTTACTGCATAGGCAGTGTCCAGTTTCTATACAATGCAGCAATTAGTTGGTTACTTACATCACCGCATTTTATTAACATTTTACCTTTGCAGTTGCATGGCCCTACGGCTTCAGCAAAGCAGCAGGACTTCTTTGCCGATGTGCACTTGCACAGATTCGGATCGCAATTGCAGGTGGTGCAGTCAACGCAGTTAACGCAGAGGCATTTGCCAGTCACTATGAAAACGCAATGACGGTAATGATGACGCGGGACAAAACTTCCACGAGAAAACAGTCTACCTTTGCAATTGCATGGGCCCGCGCAACAAGCCTTCTCAGCGGAAGCACACTTGCACAACGAGGGATCGCAGTTGCAGTTACTGCAGTCAGAGCAGTTACTACATAGGCACTGTCCAGTTTCTATTTGATACAAGGATTACTTAAGTTACTTACATAACATGTGTAGTAAGTATTTTTACCTTTGCAATTGCATGGCCCTGCGGCGTCAGCAGAGCAGCAGGACTTCTTCGCCGAAGTGCACTTGCACAAATTCGGATCGCAGTTGCATTTGCTGCAGTCCGCGCAAGTTTCGCATTGGCATTTCCCAGTTTCTGTGGACATGTTAGAACAAATGTCATCCTACATTCGGTCACATCGCATCGAATTATTACTAGGGCTGGGCACAATGATTTGAGTACTCTATTGAATCGAGTATTAATTGTGATGATTCGAGTCGAGTAGTATAATACTATTTTTTCGAGTACTCAAATTATACGCTTCTCGGCACTGGAAGGTAATTTATCTACAAATTTCGCCAGTAATATTCACGGTTCATGTTCAAGCCTTGAAACCTTGATTGGCCGTATTGTAGCATACGAAATATGGTACAAAGCTACGAACGTTACTGGAACTAGCACATTTCCGAAGTCATGATCGTTTCACAAAATTGTCAGTTCTCACCAAGTGCAATCAAACTGGTTTGGTCGAAAATAGACCAAGTATCTTCAATGTTATGGATAACAGGCATTATATTATTTGTAGTGGCATAAAAGGTACATATTTGAACTTTCACTTATTACGTTCTGTTATATCGTCATAATGAGTGATACTCGATTACTCGACGCGACTCGAATCATATAAAGNGANTCAGAATCGAATCACTCAGGTACTCGATTTTGCCCAGCCCTAATCATTAGACAGCCGACGGACTATTATTTGACGCCAGGCGACGTTTGAATGTAATCAAAATCAAAAGGTAATTGAAATCAGCGATTCGTAATAATTCACGATAAAATAAGTTATGCCAGGTTTCGGATTAGTATTCAGAAGACAAAGATTCCACCAAACAATAGAAACTTACCTTTACAGTTGCATGACGGGGCGCAGCACGTTTTAGCAGAGGTGCTGCATTTGCATAGCGCGGGGTCACAGTTGCACCCGCTACAGTCGCCGCACCCGGCGCATTGACAATCTCCCGTATCTGAAAGCACGACACTGGTTACGTAATCGAGATCTCACATAGAGCAAGATGCTCACTTTTACAGTCGCACGGATTCATGTTCCTTCGTTGGTTCGTAGATATCGCACTACCACACGCAAAGTTTAAACTTATGTTTGCTACCTTAAGTCAGATTTGATGACGAGGATTTCAGAGCGTGTATTTATATGTGACGTTTTTGCGCACGATCACGTCTCGGTCGCGTACGTGCGCAAAACCGGCAGCAAAATTTGCTCACCGCACTCTGGTTCGAATACTTATGCATCCGTTACGCCGTTGCTGAAAAACTCTGGATTGTCAATAAGAGACAGATTACAAGAGGTTATTGTTGCATGATTCAAGGGTAAGGGTTCCGTTTAGAAAAAGCCTTCTACCCCGACCCAGTCAGCGATTTGCACACGGACTGCGCTTGAGAACCGTCCGCAATTTTCCGCACCGTACTCATGATTGACGCGATCACTACGTGATGACGATTGTTTACTACGCGGAACCGAGTGGTCCGACCGGAGTGTCGTGCGCAAAACAATACTTATGAATCTCATCGTTTTGCCAGTAGGGCTAGTCAATATCGAGCATATGACCTTTCGATTCCAAGCTTTGAGTCAAGTATTATAGTACCATTCATTTTAATTAATTTGTTGAGCCGATAACAGACGATATAGAACAAAGTAAGACCTTGGTAGCTTTCTCGCCTTATATAACGTACACTAAACTTTATTCGTTATACGGGCTTTCGGAGCGCCTATACTTTATGAGGTGTTAAAGCGAATTTAATTGTGATTCATGTACAGTAAAAATAAGTTGAAAATTTGAATATTAATATTTCACACAATCAGAATGACAATACTGCCAAGTGAACGTACCAAAATCGTTACTGTCGTATTTGCTAACCATCTATCAGTGAAATGCTTCTTTACAATGTCGCTACGCCTCAGGATCATTTTTATGAACACCCCTCCTCCAGCGACGTGTTTCTATGTTGTGATAAAGCGGTCCCAGGTCTCCAGACATAGGTTTAAAGTCTTCCAAGGTGAGAGGGAAGTGTAGAAACTGCTATTCCTGGTGATAACATATGTTCTTGTCGCACAGTTTTGGTACTCCGCGAAAACTACTTTTTCTGCTGAACTCGAATTATTACATGCAATACTAGACTCGGACGGTTGTGTCTAGCTGTGGTAGAGAGTAGCAAAGTGGTATGCTCTACAGCTATAACAACACGAATAGGTTCCTTGTTCCTACCCTAGATTTGAGGGTTTATCGGCTCCTCGATGCTAGCAATTTTGTGGAAGCTTTGTCCTACAAAAGTTTACATCTAAAACGAAAGTAGGTCGCAGTATAATTGAGAAACTCAGGAATAATACAATAATAATTTCCTGGTGGCCTGGACAGCAAATGAATTGCGAAAAAATGCCTGATTTGTGACTGTGATGTTTAGTTATAAACCAATACAGAAACCACAACGAACACTTGTTATAGGAGAGAGTTGACTTCTATATTTACTACATGCACTAAAATATACCGGTTATATCGATAATTATCATTGAAATGTGTTTTGATCCGTTAGGCTTGGACACGTCCACGTTGCGCCGGCCGTGATTGGTTGGTGGAAAGAGCTTGAGAAATGCACTGCACGCCAACTGAGTACACATGACGCAGCAGCCACTTCATTCATTCGTGCCGGAATGAATGAAGTTAGCTATTTCACTCATGCCATGTCCGCATCGCGACCACGTTATCACTAGAATGCGTAATCTAATTTCGATTCGTTTCGCATGTCGCCCTAGTGAACGCGAATATTTGTGGAATTTACCAGAGGAAGTTTTGCACACGATACTGCGAGCGGTGCGCAAACAATTTTATTTTCGCTCTGCTCAGTTCTGTCGCCGTTTACCGGTCGCATTGAGGTTACGTAACAGCGTGCCTAGTGCAAAAATGAATGTCAGCATCAGCATGTACGACAGAAGTTGTAGATTTGGGTCGCGACCAGTGGTGCCACTCCTAGTGTTTTAACACTAGATCTAGTGTTTTTTTCGGTCGTCCTAGTGTTCTAGTGTTTTTTTTCGCACAATTTTGCTAATCTAGTGTTTTTCTGCAAGTCTACGAACAATGAATATTCTAACGTTACTAAATTATACGCTAAATTCATCGCTGATAAGGCGATTTGGTGTATCTGTATAGATAACTAACCTTAGTCTATAATCTCTGGCTGTGTTTGTTTTCAATAATTCTATGTGGTGGTGCAGTAACGAGCAATATTACATAACAGCGTACGCTGTGAATCCGTACTTATGAGCGAAAGTCTCTGAAAATATGGAGAGCGATATCGCTCTGATGCTCTGTGGTTTCTTGTTGAACTGTGTCTGCAGACTCGGGCAAGATTTTCATTTGCTGAGGACAGCATACTTGAGTGTCTTAATCATTCCACTAGATGTGCAATTTCCCTCTGTGATATTATTTGATGAACTTGGTGATTTATCGGAAGATTGGGCTGATTTGACAAGATCACAAAATGAGCTGCAGGTTATCAGTCAATGCCCCCAACAGAATTTTTGCGAGAATTGAAATCTGTGAACAATGGATTCGGTGAATCAAAATTTCCTGGGGAAGCTCATGACGAATCTCTTGGCATTGCCACATTCCACTGCATTCGTGGAAATAAAGTATGCTGTACTGTACATGGACACCTACCCAGTGGTGGCTTTTGGGGTGGGCGAGGTGGGCGGTCTCCCGGGGCTCCCCATGGTCGACGGGCACCCCTATTTGGATTATGCGCTTTTTTCAAGGATAATAACGAATAAACATGGAAATCCGTGTACCAAGCAAGAATATGATTCCGTACAGATGTGTCA
>ATSW01006708.1:0-39126 GCA_000444245.1 Botryllus schlosseri
GGGCTGGGCACAATGATTCGAGTACTCGAATCTGAATCGAGTATTAATTTCAATGATTGGAGTCGAGTAGTAAAAGACGATTTTTTTGAGTACTGAAATTATACGCTCTTCGCCACTGAAATTTGATTTATCAACGTGAATTAAATTTACGATACTCTTTCCACTGTGGTAACCGTGATTGTCCTGTGGTACGTGATTGTCCTTATCGCAGCATACAAAGCATAGTAAAAAGCTACGAATGATACTGGAAATAGTGCATTTACGAAGTCATGATCACCCCATAACATTGTCACAACGTGCAATGAAATCGGTATGGTCGAAAAATATACCTAAGTATCTTTGCTGTGATGAATACCAGGCATTATATTCCTTGTGGTGGCATAAAAGGTACATATTTGAACTTTGACATATTACATTCTGATATGACGTCATAATGAGTGGTATTCGAATACTCGACTAGAATCATAATACGTGATTCAGAATCGAATCACTCACGTAGTCGATTTTGCCCAGCCCTCGTCACCATACAAGTTTATTAACGTGACTGTATGGTATTGGAACTACTATGTAATTATGCAAACGCATGTTCCGAAGGTTTTGCAGGAAATTATGGTCTCAAGTGTATATCAGCAGACTATATCTTGTTTATTTGTGTTTCGCGACAATATTGTAGTGAATGCACGCCTTATATAGTAGTTTTACAATACGTTTCCAGATTACTAGGCCTGATGTATGGTCACCGCGATTTCGAGGATTCCTACTATCGTAGAAGTTTGCTATTCAACACATTACACAAAAAATTCTCGTCGAGAAAACGTCTCGATGAGAAGTTTCTCAAAAACTAGAATCAGTTTAGGAATAGATTATTGATAATGCATAGCAGGATAAGCCTGCTGCGAAATCATTGTACCAATGTACCTACTAACTTTCATACATATAACATTATACGCTATACTACGTATTCTTGAAATCCTGATTTATGAGATAAAGGGCACTACAACAACAGCAACAACTTGTGATGAAGCCTTAGATTAGCAAACCATCGAAAGTAGTCTGATTTATCAGTGTACCAACGGCTATACAGACACATTTCCGGGACCATGTGCGTCAACAAATTTGCGTCACTATGCGGCCAATACTAGGGCCCCATATTTCACGTGTAAGCAGCCCTGCATTTTATGCACAACACTGTGTAAAAAGTCGCTGACGCCCCCACCGACGATCAAAGCAGATATCTCATAAAACCATGAAGACTATCATTCGCCGACTTCTAGTCATATAAAGATGGAGCTAGCGCATTCAAAAGGTGGCGTGATTTTATTGGACAGATGTTCTGATTGATGAAACCTATAGAATAGAGCGGCAGCTATAAGAAGGTGACTTTAACGTGATTCTCTCCGGACATAGATGATGTTTACCGTTCTTAGAGACATCCTTTTTGTGATCCGGGACAAGACACCGCGCATGACACACGGTGTCATGTTGTCAAATAATTCCCCATTGACCACAATAGATAATATATGATGCCATCTCGATTTATCAGAGTCTTTAATAAGCGCCTGTACAAATCACCAAGCAACGAAAGATTCGTTCGAAAATATCCCATCAACTTTAAAAGGACTCCTATGTAGGGGAAATCACGATTTTTCAATCATAACAATCCATATACTATTCCCAACCCTCAATGATGTCTGAAGCGTGACTTTCTCTAGAGTTGTGCGATACTGTATACAGTATTACGCTATTGAACGTTGATTTCAATATCCTGTGACGGAATTTCGTTTAATAAACGATAAATTATATTATTTATGAGTGTTATTCAAAATCTCATAATGTATTTACAAATAGGCCAATCTATCCTGTTATTCACAACTATAAATCCTCTTGGCGCTAAGGCAATCATATATTATTGGAAACTTCCTGTTATACAGCGAGTGCGGGGCGAGAACATTTAGCAGAAATTCAGTTTCGTGACGTCAAAATACGTCACTGTGTCTGGTTTGTACAACACAGAGGGCACGAATGACAAACATAATAAATACATCTGTATAAATGGCATATAGCGCGAAGAAATTCCAAGCGGAAAACATTGCTGTGTTTTATATTCCATTAAATGTTTACGGCATTGCTATCACCGTGCTACATTTTTGTAGATGGCATACATGCTTGAAAGGTGGTCCTTTTTGAAGCATATTATTATGTGTTTGTAATAAGAAGGCAAAACAACATGTCTTACTCAAATTATGGAAATGAACTATTTCCAGCCTATGATATAAACCAGGAATACCAGACATTATACGATTGCAAACAGAAAGACGCGTCCTCGCGGCGGCAGACTATGCGATATTTTAAAGTAACTGGCAGAGTAGGTAACTCTTAAAGTCAAGTGCCTGCTTATACAATGTCTTCAGTGCTGTGAGGTGACAGCTAGTACCAGTCAAGGCAAATGCAGTATTTGCCAAGTGTGTCTCCAATGTCGTACGATATGTAGTCATCTTTTGAATGTTGCAACGAACAATAAATTTATATCACTACATTTGTTCGCTCTCAGCTTTTCAACTGACTCTCATCGGGAGTTACCGTCAGTAAATGCGGAGATCAAAATTCGAATTTCAAAAGGACGAAATAAACAGTGTGACGTAAGAATGGCAGAATAACACTTTCTGTTCCACGAGGAGCTTATTTAGTCAACTTTTAAAAAGTAAAAAAGTGCTCGGTCAACAGATCTACTGCAAAAAATAGCATGAATCAATTAAAATTCCGAAGTGAGTTTTGTAAAGTTATTGTCGCCATATGTTCCGCAATTTGTCAGAAGCGTTGACACATGAATATGTACAAAGCGTACACAGTTAAATGTGACTCAATCCCACCTGATGTATCGTTTAATTGAACGTAAGCAAGACACAAAGAAAAGCTAGCACCAATTTCGGATTCCTTTTTTGTCATTAGTCTATATAGAAGTACAGATGGCTGGAAAATACAAAAATAAAAATGCAGAAAAATCTGGATACCAGTCTACATGTCTGTTGTCCAACTGTCCATTTAAGCGACGTTTTAACGTCTGTTTTTGCTCTNAGCTGAGGTCGGTCATAGCATATATTTTGACATCAGCAACTCGTCTGATCTGCATGCGGCATATTCGCAAGTGCTTCGATCATAGGCCTATCGTGCATCGAAGATGCTCATAAACAGCACCACTACTCTGGGCCGAACCACGACGTTTTAATATATTCTGTTATAAGTAGTCACGAATTACAATTAAAATAATAAAATATAATACAACCCCCACATCACCACACATCCATCTTCACTATATAAGTATACCCACGCCGGAGACGTAGTGAAATTGCGATGTCCGCGCGGATAGCTGAGTAACTGAAGTGACGGATTGCACACATAATGAGGTGTGTAGGGTGAAAATATTTTCAACAAGACAGTGTGATGGCGAAACTCGATTGGATTGAAAACTAATAGATTGACAAGAAGAAAGGGCGCAGCCAGCATCTGGAAAGGAAATGCGTGATGCAGTCACTGGAATACTCTCATCATTCATTGGAACAAAACAGTTTACTACCTTCTTTATATACGGTGGGGCTCATTTTTAAGACGAAGCCCATGCGACACAGCCAACACGCATTCAGTTGTGCAGTAGACATACACGCTTTAGTGATATCCTCAAATTTGTGTACTCGCACCGATTTTCGACCATACCACAGAAATATAACCAAATGTGCTCAAAGTAGTCAGTGTTGGTACTCAAGCAGAAGGTGAAGTATTTCGGCAAATTTCTACTCAATTATGAGTAGCAGTAGTGATTGCAGAGACATTTCAAAAGTGATTCGAGTGGAGATATTAGGCAACTGATCTGAAAATTTACCCTTACCATGATACAGGGGCAATTTCGCCCTGTTGGTACCATAGCGTCACCCTTTAAAGTGATGAAAACATAGTTTTAAAATACTTTCTACTTTACAAAATTATATATTTTGAAGTTCCGCAAGCCAAATGGCCTGTTCAAATACTTTCGCAAAATCTAATGTACAAAATATGAAGTTGTGACAAAAAATGCAAGTACAAGTGGAAATACATGACCCCTTGAGCAACTAGTACAAGTGCGAGATCATCAATATTTCGTCCTAACTATTACGAATTCTATGGTACTGTTTCGAACATTTATTTTTGATTGGAGAGGTGCCGTGACGTATCACACAAAGTGGACATACACTGCAACGCTGCAAATGTGCACAATTGCCCAATGCCCATCCCTCGCTGTATGGTGTGTAGTAACAGCCAATATTTGCTTTAGTGACCCTCGGGATATTCGTAAATGACTGCTAGTTATGATCGGTTATTGATAGTTATGAAAATCAATACCTAAGGCTAAAGCACTTCCACTAGTGTAAGCTGGCTATTTCGACACCCTTTCAGCTGCGGTCGTTATTGTGAGATCATGACACGATAACAAAACAGTATGTATAGACGTGCGTACCTATGAAGTGATGTGTTGCTTCTTAGTTGATTCGTAAATTCCTCTGTCAAAATCGCCATAACCTGATTTATGGTGATTGCCCCAAACACACGTCACAACGAGTTCGACTTACACGCGGAATCGGCGATGACGCAAACTTTTGTCGCGGATTCGATGCGAAATGGCTTTTCTCAACGATATGTTTATAAGACACGGTCAGGTAAGAGAAATAGACGCTGCATGTTCATGCGCTGTAGATCGTTTCAGAGTAGTCTGCGATGTGACGTCTTTAACAATAACGCATTACCGACGGAAAATAATAGTTGGAAAACGTGTCGAAAGTATTTCCTATCGTAAACTTACGATTTTCCCGACACCAGCGCAAACATCATGAAACCATCAAACCAACAGACCCATATACTCAAATAAAGTGGACGCGCTATTTCTCACTGTATATACTGTACAATATGGGATGAAGTAAAACGCGCGTTGATAATACGCGCAACCATTCCGGGTCACTAAACTGTCTGGTAGCGTGATATAGCAGTTTGCACTTTTCCTGTAACTTCCTCCGCGATCCGTCTTCTCGCAATCCTAGACAGCAATATACCGTGTCGGGATTTATTGCAGCTGAGTCACTGCGATTGATTTTTTGATAGTCTGAGTTTGTTTAGCGAACTGCGCCTCTGTAACCGCGCGCGTCTCCGACTGTTGAACATGTGGGGTCATTCCCTACAGCCGTCAATCATCGCGTCGAAGACGTGCGGTTACGCATCTACGCTGGGAGACGGTGATTACGGTTTCCGACTCATCAACATGGCGTGAGAATTGCTCCGGTACGTTTCATTTGGTCACGGGGTCGGACGAGCGCTTTTCCGGCTATATCGGTAAAATTCTATACTTTTTGCATTATCAGTCGCCTGATATATTTTCTTACCCAGATCTATACACGTGCAGCGGACAATAACCTTGATCACAAAGTGGCCCTCCATAGCGGCTATAGATTGTCTGATTTTGAGTTGATATGGCGGAGGGTTGGGTCGATATATCCGGCAATGTCACTCCGTTGTAAAAGTGATGCAATAGCAACCTTTCGATGCTGGGAAATTATATAATGTTAAACCCCATTGATAGGTACATAAAGCCAAAACCTGGCCTAAGATAACTGAAACCGTAGCACCGGCCCCGGTCCCGGTCCAACTACGACGTTTTTCCCATGTAAGCAATTTACTTGGCATATTCATAGCGCACAAAATCCTGTATTACCTATATTACTGATTTGATGTATTGTGTATTTTACTTAAGGTAAAATAGGAGTCTTTTGTCTGCAACTGTGAACTCGCTACGTCGCAGAACTGCGATATCATATTAGATTTGTGACGAATGTACGTAAGTACATAATTCACCTTCATTTTTAATGATCAGGTTTCATTTCCAAACTACTTCCATACAGACTACATTCACACAATATGAAACTAATGCGTTCTGTTGCATTGCGCTGACTGCTCGCTGTTCAGTGCTCACTGCTCACGCTAGCTCATGAGGACCTTCAATCAACATGGTATCGTGGAAGCGGCACGCCGAATGCTAGCTCTAGAAAGTTTGCTATTGCAATTACTCTTCGTAACAACAAGGATTTCTATCGAACGGCACGGAACAGCGGAAATGTATTATAGTTTTAACTGAACGGTTTCTAGCCTTCACCGACCCACGAAACGAATATTAGTTTGATCTCATGTTGACATTTTGAGCTTGATAGTTGAGGGACGGGGTACTTTCGACCGCATTAGACAGAATTAGACACGGGGTAAACTTAGGTACGGTTGGCGATTCTGTCAACTCGGCCAGAGCTCGTGGGGTGCGCGGAAAACGTAACGTTCACGGGGCGGTATACTTTTAAATCAATGAGTGCTGAAATTATCATTGCGTTTCCGCAACTACCGACTCCATACCATCATGACGAAAGTTGCCCGTACCAGCTTTCTCGTCGATCGACAAAACACCGATCTAATTATATTACCGCGGCTTGTGTTAGTAACAGTTATTGTATCTAACCTGTATCTTGCTATTGAGCAGTTCGCTTTCTCCGTTTTTAACCAACGTAAACAAACCGCCGAGACATGGGTCTTATTCTCCCCGTGCGCTTATACCATCTGGACGTAGCGTTACGATGTGAAAACATCGGCACGGTCTGTTAAAACTTATTTCCCTCGTGAAGTTGATATTACGTTACAATGTTTACACAGTAGAAAGGAGGCGATGTTGAAATCCGAACCAAAATATATTTTCTCACAATGAGTGACCTAGAACCGCCTCTTCCCGCTAATGGAAACAACTAGCAGTTCGATAGCATTTACGCGTCCGCTGCCCTCGCTGAAAATTCTCAGTTGATAGCAATATGAGATGGGGGCGATTAGTAATTCGATAAACGGAGCAAAACGGAATTGCAAGTTACCCGGTTCCTTCAGGCAGTTGTTGGCATCAGCTTTTACATTGCAATATTATTGCCATGTCATTACAACTTAAACGAAATATTAGTACGATTCCTTGGATTAAGAAGAATTCAATGGACAAAATAATATGTAATAATAATTATTTTCCATATTCGTATTGGCGCTCAAACTATAGTTTGATTATTTCTCGCCTGATCCATTCGCTTATTTGCATGCTCCATGACGATCATTACCCTTAGCCGCACGTCCATTCATGATTCTGGATACGAAGCACAAAGTGTATAGTGGCTTAGCAGGGTAAGGATGTATACCCAAACCCATATATGGAAAGTCACTTGGTGTGATTTCTTCCTTGTGGTGCCACAAGCTCCCGCCTGATTGTTCTTCCTCGCGAAGATAGAAGTATACATTACGGAGAATGGACATCACAGAGAATGAACATTACCGAGAATGGACATCACCGCGAATGGACATTACCGAAAATGCAATATATCCAATGGGGGCATGTTATGCATATGTACAGGTCATGTGTATGTGCACCACGGCGTCGCCACATTCGGTGTCGATTCTCAGGTATAAATCTCGATAACGTCCGCCCCAGTAAGTTAGATTCTCGGCATTGACCGTGCTCGGTATAGTCCATTCTCGGTCGTGTGTTCATTCTCGGTAATGACCATTGTCGGTAATGTCCATTCTCGGTAATGACATTCTCAGTCATGTCCATTCTCGTTAATGGTTTTCTCGTTATTGGTTTAGAACCTTTCTGTAAAGTGGTTGGAATAAAATAAGGACTCTCTCTCTCTCTCTCTATCTCACCCTCTGCAATGATTGATGTTTTTTTTCTGATTGGCTAATAACATTCGTTAACTTGAGACGTCAACTCCGAGGACGCGTACTCGGAAAAGCTAGTAGAAAGTCCTGTATTTACACACACGCGTCCAAGACGATATAAATATGCAGGTTGCTCGGCTCGGTGACCCAATGACCCTCCATGTTTACAACCAGTCGGATAGAGATATTGATCTAGGATTATTGCTTTAGGGGCAAGTATGGGAAGGCGCCAACAATGCAGCTTTATAGTTGTTAACTGTGCGCGACTGACTGGTTTTGCTGTTGTAAAAAATCATCGACCACAAATAGCAATCGTCAACTCGCAGCAATTAGCAAATAGTGCGGTAATGAAGTCATAATAACTTCAACGTGTAATCATGGAGACTGGGTTTTCATTTAAGAAGTCAAGAACGGAATTGTTGAAGTTAGCAAAGCTGTAGCACTGAGAGTCTGTATATAACCATGGCTTAAAAGTTGTCGTATGCCGACGTTTTATTATCGTCTGACTGATTGATCACAACCACCAAACGTTATTAGATCTCGCGGCACTTCATTGATTGCGCATAATTACTGGTTGCAGAGATGTAATTTGTTTATAACAAGACGGAATACAATAGCAAAAATAACAAATGTCTTGCGCCTGTCTCTTCAAGGAGGCATAGAACAATGGTTTCATCATCGTCAAGATGTGATCAACTGATCACGTATTTCATATTATCTGAGAAGAAGTTCTCGGGAAAATAAGTCGGAGTTGATAAAAAAGTGAGAGATTACCGGACAGAATAACGAGCAACAAAGTATTTTTGATCTAAATGCTACTAAAGGGATTGGACTAGTGCGCCGAAACCGAAAGATTTCGCGTCGTAATCAAAAGACAAATAATTTTACTCCCAAAATTATTCGTCGTGAAATGCTTTGCTATAGTTTATGTAAACTTATCGGTGACATGGATGATACCTCATATCCTTAATATTATATGCGGCAAATCAATTTTGAAAATTCCTATAATGGGCCTATTCTCACGAACCATGTATTAGCATCTAATCTCATCAGTTTGTGATGCGGTAATGATGGGCTGCAATGCGAACAACACATTTCTTTATACCAGCGGTTTCCAGCTAAGAATGAGTGAAGGGGATGGCCACTTTCAAAACTTGGTCGGCCGCGAGATTGCAATATCGAAACACGATGATCCACATTTTAGCGACGGCTCAAAGACACGAGGCCAAAACGCCGTTTTGTTCTTTGACAATCGCGATAGGAAATTATTAGTGTCATGGCATGATACCTTACAAAATGTCCATGCTCGTCTCACTATCGGAAGCGTACGGCAGATTTATTTACCTACCTGCCTACCTATTTACCTACCTACCAATCTGGGCTTAGTCTGTTCCTTTCAGATTCGGGAAAACCTGCGTTCCATAATAATGACACCTTTTGTTACGTTTTTACCAGTGTATGTTTGTAATTTCCCCTTATATTATGACTGGTACCGGGGCCTACAATATTTAGGCCCCGCTGGTTGCTGGTACTTATTGCCGAGGTATGTTGATTCCATTCTGGTATCAATAGTTGCGGAGCGTATATAAGACCACATTTTGTCACCGTACTCGGAAACAAAATAATTCTAACATTTCTTCAAATAGCCTTCCCTATTTTTCCCGTCACCAAAATTAAGAAACGCTGACTATAGAATAGGGACTATCAACATGAGACAGACGAAGTTTTGCAGTTGGAGCCTTGTTCATTTTTACCTGTACCCATTTGAGAGCACGTTGTTGATATCGTCAAAGCCATTTGTGTGCCTTGGAGTCGACTTTTATCAAATACACCGACCAAAACTCTGTCAACAAAAGGTGTTCGTGTACCACCTAAAAATAGTACATTGGACGCTCTCTCTTTCATTCTGGTGACGTCATATTTTGTGATACGATTGTTGATATACAATTTTATTTCCAATTCTCTAGTAGTTGCTGACGATTACCCCTGACGAGTGTCAGCCGAAAATATTCGGGTTCATTTCAATATGAATATACAATGCAATTGTATATTGAAGTTCTGTACCTCCAAGAAGCTCTTAAAGCCATTTTATAGTGAACGATGGTGATGTTGAGCTCTTTAGAATAAACTATTGTTATCTCACTAAGGATGTTGAAACTAAGATTAATTTCGGACTGAAAAATACATTATCGCGTTTACTTATATGTTTCTGAAATCTCAAACTCTGTCGCTGACCACACACACTGACGTAGCGGGCGGCCAGCTGGCGACATGGCTTCATATATTCGCGATTCTGTACTGACGATGAGTTTAAACCTATATTCTGCAACTTTAGAGGCGCTTTTACGGCAGGATGTCGTCTACATGTCTGCCAAGATTTGCATTGATTGTCGCAAAATGTAAGATCGTAAAGGTGTAATTTTTTGGATCTATAAAACACTTCGTGGTTAATAAGTTATCTTTTGTCAGCACGCCTTCACGGAAACATGCATGGAGTCATTCTCTAGTGAGAAGACCTGGTAGGCAAACTTAAAATCGGAGATTACTGTATCTAGTTCATAAGAGTTCCCTGTACAAACACGCGGCGTGGGTTATCCATTGCAGGATTACAGATATCGAATACCGGCAAGAAGACATAAGTGGGGATTTCCAACATATCGAAGGCACCGACATCTACAAAACGATTAATGGATAGAATATCAACTAGCGATTAAGCAACACAAGTTAAGCTACTTTTTACCATCCCGTCAAGGAGCTCAAACATAGAAGTCAGCAGCAACAGCAAGTTATCATTCTACAACCAAGGTGTAACTTATTTACGGAGAAAATCTCATACTCTCATAGTAAGTCAACACAGGTGGGCGATTTGTTGAGAATTTGTCTTGCATGAGGTTATGTTGTGATAGTATATGTATGTATGATGTAGTAAGCATGTGTCAGATGTATACCTGGAATTGTGGGTCGTAGGGATGGTGTGAACGTGAGGTTCACGTTCGCGTTCTTTGTGTGAACCTCGGAAATTTAGAGGTTCACGTTCGCAAACGAACCTTGGTAGGTTCTGCACTGTGAACCTTTTTCATATATTATAATTTTCACATCATTACAACAACTTTGGTTGAAATTTATTGCATTTCTACTGCGGGTCACTCTAAGTATGGCGCTGGCAGCATAAAAAATCAACAATAAACGAGCGCGCACCTTGACAATCTCAAAAAATTTCCCTGCTTTGTTACAAAAGTTTGCTCGAAATATCCAGCTTTCTGTTTGTGAATATTTCGTGACTCTCTACTGTGAATTTGACCCGCAATCCCACAACATCAAGATCGAAAACCGCTACTTGTAGGTAGTCAGAGAATGATGCTTTTCAACCAATCAATGAAATTGATATAGCGTTGTCTGATGTAACAAAAATCTAGCAAGCGCACAGGGTCCATCTCGATTTCATATGTTTGTTTTATCATAAAAACCAAATCCGTACGACTGGGGTGTTGGCTACTGCTGTATAACTTGTTACTAGGGTAAACCCGTTTTACACTCTGCTCAATATCAACGTTACAACACTCAGACGCCGAATACATTGTCCGGTCTGGCCTATAAACCGTTAAGGCCTATACTACCTTGCAAGTCCTCGTCGAAATTGTCGGCAATGCGACGGAAGATATTGATTTTATGGAATTAATATATCATTTCACTGTTTCAGTTGATACATTTGGCGACGTTTGAAAAGTCAGTATGTGCTTTAGCATTGTGGCTATTATGTGGCCCGAGTCGTGGCTAGGCATCGTGTAGGCCTACATTAATATATATCACTTCACTGAAGTGTAGGGTTGGAATAAGCAATATGACGTCACGTGACGTCATGAGGTTCACGTTCGCGTTCACACAGAACCTTCCAAAAAGGTTCGCGTTCACACGAACCTGAACCTTTCAGAGGTTCACACCATCGCTTGGGTTGGCCTAGCTCATGTAGAAAATACGCACTGTGCATATGCACATTATACCCTTTCGATTGTTTTCTCGTGGGCCTCTAATGAATGGGTAGCTGTAGGGTGAAGGTCTAGCTCTAGCCTAAGACCTCTGCATTTGGAGGACTATAACTTATTGCTATTTAATTCAATCAAATGGGACAGTAGAATTCATTGTATCATGAAACTAGATATTTACATCTAAATTTCATTCCTAACAATTTTACATGTGCATTGAGGCAGAATTCAATGTTTTCCCTCGCCGTGTTATCATATACGGAGGCCACGAAGATTCCTAATAGGTTTCATCAACAACCCAAATCAGCCGTGCCAATGACTTACAATTTTTTGGTATAGGTCTTACGTAATTGGAAAATTCATCAGCGAACACGACCATAATTACGAAGCTCACAATTATTACATGAAAACTGATGTATTACATGATTCGGTGAGTTTGTACACGTATGATTATCGGAATAAATTAACCATATCGACATGATGTTAAAATCGCCAATGCAAAACTTATAGAGTGCGTTATTTTGCATTATTGGCTTGTATATTGTAACGGTCGTAACGATCACGCAAAGTCACGGCAGTGCCAAATATTAATTTCCTATTTTACGTACAAGTTAACCTGAAATCAGCTTACAGTTACGAGTTTGTTTCGATGGAACCTGCTCTGTCATGCTTTCTCTACCTATTTATGAATTGTTACATGTTCCAACGAATAAATTACACCATCTATAACTGAGGTGTAATTATAATTTACACGTGAAAAACGGCACTGACAATTGGTACTTTTAGCTTTTGTTTCCCACGAATCGGACGGGCACATTAATCGGAAAAGGTGTAATCTATTTTCTGCTAATGACATGTTGACAAGTTGCGCTCAAGGAAACTCGTAATCCCAATGACCTTTGCAGTAAATTGTAAAGGTTTTTCGTGGACTCGGTGTCATAAGTCAGCTAGGTCACATCGCTAGCACTAACGTTTTAATATTGTTTGTAAATCTTCTGTTTCGGTATATAGCATGTTAGTGCGAGTTACATCTAACGTGTTTATAGCATCCTCTCGTTTTCAGACCCAAAACCAACTTCTGGCAGCTTCCTAAATACTCAGAAATCATGTGGTATGGTGTTTTAAGTTGTTTGGAGGATTCTTATGTAGCAACTTTTTTCAACTTTTCTCTATTTTTTCATGCAGCATTTTGTAACGTTTTTGATTTTTCATGAAACATTTTTCAGCTTTTTTGATTTTTCATGCAAATTTTTGCAAGTTATTTCGATTTTTCATGCAACTAACTTTTTACTGGAAATATTTGGCACTATATGTAAATAGATCGCATGATTATTTCACTGTCGCTTAAATTTGACGTCCTTTCTGATTTGATGTACAATTGTACATTCAGGCTAGATCACCGAAAATTATATTTTCACTGGGTCAATATTTTCAGGCTTTTCATTTTGTTGAAGTCGCCAACACCTGGTTTTGGTACAGTGCCCTGGATACGGATCGAATTGAGTATCTCATACCTTATTAGTTTCAAGGGACCTATCCATAAATACAAATTTTTAGTGCAACTTCTGTGAAAAAGAAATGCAACTTTTACTGCAACTTTTGTGAAAAATAAATCCAACTTTCCACGTATTTGACTGCAACAGAAACTTGCCCTAGTAATGACTTATCCGATGATTTTGATTTCTATGTATCAACAGTCTTTGGATGGAAATTGCTCTGTACTGATGCATGTTCAAATCACGAGCATGTTATAGTGATAGATTTGATGCAAGAGTGACAACGGTACACGCCCACCGTCTAATATAACAGTGGACAGAGACCAAGACGGCGACGTAATTGACAATCTTCTATGTAAATGAACTGTTGATTTCAAGGTGTGCCTGTCCTACGCATATATTATACATATACGCATATATGTAAGTAAACCATGATTTGAATCTGGGTAAAGGAAGCGACACAATCCTCGACAGTTCCGAAGCTGAAACTAACTTTCTTTTCATGCCCATACCATTACAGGAGTAGAGGCGCCCTCCAGCGATAAAAAATTCTCGCAAGCACCGAGTATCGCAAAACAATACGAGAAAAGTGAAAGTAACTTCCGTATTCCCATTGTGGCGATTTAGATCGACTAGTGACTGGCTCCTAGGACGTAACTGACGGATGCCGACACAAAGTTTTTGCAACCTCTATGATTCGTGTTGCAGCACATTTGGGGGATCTTGTATTCGGCGTAAAATCGAATCATTGTCGTCGCAGTAGATGCAATATCTTCTCGCATTTCCTATTGATTTGGTTTGCAAGTGTGATTTTGCAGAGTGTGCAGGGGATCGCATATGTGCGTCAGTGTCTGCTATCAATTTGGATAGATGATCGTTCCGAGGTAATCCCATCCACGCTGGTACTATAGATCAAACTGCAGACGGTGGGAACCTGGGCGATAACCGAGCCAGAGCTTGTGGCATTGTAAAAGAGAGAAGGATAAAGGAGTATAAAAAGGGCAAACGCACACAAGCTCTCTCATATAGTATGCCGGCGTCCGTCGGCCGTAGTCTCTCGTCTGGAGATGGATACACACGGGCTGCATAACATAGTAACATGAGTGGATATCGGGAATACTACCTATGCCAGGAATATATCGGACTGACAGCCGTGGACGATGTGCATATTTACTACTGCGTACAGCAACAGGCTTTATTGTCTCAGCGTTTATGATACTGTGATGGAGTTAAAGTTGTCGGTCATGTAATTTCAACGGTGGATGCCAAGCGTTACCGGCGGTTATAGCGAATAGCAATGTCAGAGANTTCACCTACTAGCCTTGAGCAAATATTGACTCGGGTCGGTATTAAATACCGGTATGGTCAACTCGCAGTTAGTAACCCAATCCACGTTGTCCGGTTGGGGACAGGTAAAGCCTATTGAGTGTCGAGTCGTGCACTTGTGAATACAATCATGGCAAGTCAACCTTGCCGTAAATCAGGCCTAGACCGGTAGATGAAAGTGTTGTTCAAAGTTCCTTTCTTCTGTACGATAGTTTACCCAATCACCTCAAGAAAGGTGTGGCGTAGCTTGAGAATACTCATTAAACACCACTTGAGTGCAAGGTTTGTTAGGAAGGACGAAAAACTTGCATGGTATTGAACAACGTACTCATGGATCGTTGACGCTCGACTTCTATGGCTTTGATGTTAACCTAGTTGCTACGGGTTGAAAAGGCAACTCTAAGGATATACTGCATCTGCGTCCCACGCGTCAGCGATAGCTCCGCAGAACAGTTGCAGGCAATGTGCGGCGCGCATGAGCTAGGTCATAATCGCGTTTTGAAGTGAAGTGACACTACTCCTTCAAGTTAATGATATTTTAATTCCGAGGTAATAGATTGATAGCTACGGAACGAGGTCGCTAGCGCGCGCCCGATGCATTTTATCATCACCTAAAATACGAAATAGCTCTACGATGACTATTCGAGTTGCAAGCTACGTACCCACCTTCTACCATCGTAAGTCTCACGACTGACATTTCATCATCCAATTCTATTCTGTCGTTCAGCCATAACATACTCAACGGGATTTGATAAATATATCATCAAGGCAATGCAGGCAGTATAATTCGGCAGCTTCTATCCGGAAGATCGTTCTGTTTAAGGCAAAACAATCACATAGGAATAAAGCATTGCGTATTACCCGCGAGCGAAATACTATGGGACATTATCGGGTATACATGCCGTCCGCGAGAATAATGCAACACCGGATATTAAAGATCAACATAGGTAAATGATGTCGTGATGTGATTTGAGATATAACAAATGATGCCCAGCATCGTGTTCGGTTCAAATATAATTCGATTTTAAGTTGTAACGCGATACATTTCGAGAGATTTAATTACATATTTTATATATTTGTACAAATTCTCGAATGGTGTAGTTTCATTCGAAAATGGCATTTCCGGCAATAATAATAAAACCACATGTCCCGGCGTACGAATTTAAATGTACGATGCATCTCTTCGATTCGTCAATAGTTCAATATTTCTTTAATTGGTCGATATTGTATTGTAGTAATTCGAGTGTGATGCGGTAGAAGAAACTTTATGAGCCGAGTCGTTGCCAGTAGCTCTGCGGCAAGAAGGGGCTTTGAAATCCGATAGCACTGGTTGCTGCGTCCGGACATAGCGCATTGTAATCGAGGATCAAGCTTTGACACTAGCGTACTGTGTGCCAATGTACTACACAGGCTATCAGTTTCTCGTATATTGGTACATGCGAGTATCAATAACAATTTAATTTCTGAACATAGCTTATTTTTATATCACCCCTTTCAATGCGGCGCAATTAAACGGGCCAGGTTACAACTACCATCCTGGATATAATAATCTACAAGTGGGATTGTTTTACGCAGTACGTGATGTAAAAGTATTTGATTGCATAACATGATTTAGCGTATCGCGTCACCGTTTGACAGAACCGACGTCCGACACGGCTATGGGAAAGAATTGTCATCATCAATGGATTGACTTCTACTCCATGTGTTACTTTCGGCGTATGGTCGACAACTGTGTTTGAGTCAGCTTTGTTGAATTCATTGTTAGGTCTACGGGGCTGCTTTGAAGATCCCGAACTGACGCTCAACGTCAGCCTGGACAATGCGAAGCCAAAATAAATCCATCATAGGCTATTATTGAGTTGCGACTCCAAAACCGGCCGGGTGTAAAAAAAGTATACGCTCGCGATCAAGTTGATAAATGGATTTCGTATCTGGATCGATTGCCTGCGTGGCTGCGACTGTAAATAAATGACTTTGAGATTAAACCTGCATGTAATCCTTAAACGCCATAGGCTAATGGTGATATGTAACATCCGGATTAGACAGGTACACATCGCAAAGGAAATATAGATAAAAACTGTCATCAATGGCTAGAGATGATTCGCAGGAGTAGCCGTACCGCCAGCAAAGTCGGTCGCCAAAGGTCGCACTCGAAAATGCGAAAGATAAACTTCTTATAGGACAAGGATTATTTCCTTTTGATGTTAGTTTTTCTTAGCAAGGCTACAATTACCAGGCGTTGACTTGAAGTTGTTAAGTACCTCTCCATGAAGAGAGAAAGACTCTATTGCTTTACCTTGCTGGTTAATGTTTATCTTTTCGGAAGAGGCTTGCTTATTTTGGCGTCGCCCTCAGATCTCATTCAGGGAACTAGACTAAATTCTTCCAATTCGTCATACTTTTTCAGTTTGATTATTTATTAGCGTATCTTTAAAATCTGCATCAGCCAGTACACTCTCCTTTCTGAAATGAGCAACGCGTTGAAAGGGAGATCTACACGAGAAACGTTTCGACAGACGCAATAAAGCACTTCATATTTATTATATTTATTTCGCAAAAAGACACCCTAAAGATGAATACACTTCAAAAAATCGTTGTCGCAATTTTATCCGTGAACGTGGCGCTGGTTTCGTCACACTCAACCTACAAAAAGGTAGACCTGCGCTCGCACCCAAGCAACGCCATGACCGACACTGAAGTCACCACCCCTGACAGGATACAGGGCGATAATTCGAAGCATTCCGGGAAGATTCATTACAGAACGAAAGCCGGTGACATATCTAGAGAATTATTGGACGCCGAATTCAATAACCCGAGGTACAGGATCGTTGCTTTCGGGAAAGAGACCATTATCGAATTGACGCAAGACGACGATTTGATCGCCCCGGCGTTCACCACGACTGTCTCCTTCTCAAACGCCTCCGCCGTCCCGCAAAACACGCAGTCCGTGCTCGGATGCTTCTACAAGGGAAAAGTAGTAGGCCAGCCCGCGTCTGAAGTCAGCATGAGCATCTGCGGTGGTCTTCTCGGTACCATATACACGGGAGCCGAGGAGCTGTTTATCGAGCCGACCGCGAGAGGCAACGGCGAAAGCGTAAAGCACGTAATCCAAAAAAGAAGCCTGCAGCGCAAGGCCAGATCGGCTCAATCGAAATCGTGCGGAGTCATCGAGGAAAGACACCATCATCGGTACAGCATGAATTTAATGAGCGGCGTCGACCAAATGACTAGACTCGTGAGTTTGTGTTTACCAGTGCTAATCGGTATATCGAAATATATTTACAATATCTTAATATTTGCAGTTGAGAAGAAAACGCGCGCCAGCTGTGGTAAACAGCGGTGTCGCAGCTACAGGCCACCCGCAAGACAGCGTGCTGTCCAGAACGAAACGTGCCTTCAATTCCAGGCAGCATTACATCGAAACTCTAGTTGTGGCGGACAGAAGCATGGCCGAGCATCACGGAGAGGACTTGGAGCACTACATACTCACTATCATGATGGTGGCGAACCGCGTGTTTTCACACCCCAGCCTTGGCAACGCCATCAAGATCAGCGTTGTGAAGGTAAGATGAGCAACAAATATTAACAGTACCAGTGCTTGTTGATTCATACGCTGCCGGTCGTTTAGATCAAAAGAGCGGGCGACGACCTTCGCATTTCCTCCAACGCTCAGAGAACGCTGAGAGACTTCTGCGAGTGGCAAAGCCACGAAAACACGCCGGACGACAACGATCCCGATCACTACGACCTCGCGGTGCTGTTAACAAGACGAGATCTCTGCGGGGCGGATTGTGACACTCTCGGTAAGATTCCCGCTCGGTTGCGCCAAGTTTAATCCCACGAGTCATCAGAGTCACATTGCAACGGCGGCTGTTTGGGGAATTGGTAAGAAACAGCCAACGACCCGACGCCGCAGGGTGACCGCTGAATCAGCTGGGACGTGATGACGTATGCCCTTCCTCGCTTAGATGTGCTAGTAAAACGGTTTGTTTTGATTGCACCGGTGGAAATTGATTACACACTGGCATTCAGCACCGTGAAAGCGAGAACAAAGATCGATAGAATGTTGGCAAAATCTAAATCTCGAGGTGACTGTCAGATTAGATCAATTTGCAATTCCGGCGCCAGCTAGATTACGAGAGATTAGTTTTGTACGCATTATTTCCTAGACATGATCCGCGTCTCTCATTTGTTGCTACTTCCACTTCTTGAAAACATAGAAAATTGAGACTTGGTCTAGGATATTAACCCGTCCGCCGCCGGCAGACCTGGCAGCGATCGCGTATCTGATTGATATCAAAGCACTGACTTCCTTTATCACAGCCTCGAGGTGTTCACGTACTATAGAATCTAAATGATTGAGGTTACGTAACCGGATTCCATAACTGTCTGAGTGTTGGCGTTGTGCAATGTGCATTTTGCAACGAAATGCAGCCGGCCACGTCCAGAGTTTCGTTGCAACGCGCCTCTACAGTCCCACCATGCGACCTCTTTCCGTGATCTAAAATGACTCATCGTCCGCAGCGGTTAATCGTATTTATTTAGGTATTTACCATACCTGTGATATAGAGGAACAGATATCTTATCCTGACGTATCATCGCTCGCCGAAACAATAGACCTTTCATACTTCTTCCGCGCGCCTTTCGCGGAAAACTTTCCACGGTGTAAATATGATCGGATTATGTAGTTAAAGGCACCAGCCATTGGCACTATCCCCTATGACTCATCGTCTCGCCTATGCAGTTTGATCGATTCTAAACTGAAAGAAGTCATCTCACTAATATCGACAAGATCGACTGCCAAAGTTTGGTGTTATTGATATGTTGGGTGGTTGAATGATAATAAGCTGCCACGCCTCCGTAAAAACATAGGCACGGCGAAGGAACGTGTCCCTGTCGCGGTAGGACGTAGTGTCTCGGGGATTACTTGGCAATTTCTCTATGGATATCATGCAATCATATCATTCTTGTAGACCAAACACCGAACCTTTTGTTCCTGATAATACACCGCTTCTGAGAGGGATCTTGTGTGTGATGCGTGACGCTTGTGCTTGTTGTGCAAGTGTCGGAATCGTAGCTCTCTTGAGATAAAACGTCCCGTCTCCCAGCGGACAGCGTCCCGAAATAGCAACAAAAACAGCGATAATGAGCGCGAGATCACGCCGAAAATAGCTAAGATCGTAAGTCACGGGCAGCGGGACAATCTCGGGCAAGCTCAAGTCACAAATTTTGACTTCGTGTATCGCGTCACCGAGATGGAAACGCGCCTTCCTTATCAACGCGAGGTGGCTTTCTTAATCGCGTCCGTGCCCCGTTTAATATCCACTCATCGGAGCAAATTTCGCGGCATTTGTTCTGGTAATAATGGCGCATTCCGCAGACGCTTATTTCAGCATGTCGCGTGCGATTATACAGCCGCGCCGGACAATCTCACAATGACATAGAGGAAGTTTTGGGCGCGATAACATTGTTTCTCCCTCGTTAAATTGACATATTGCGCGATCCGATTACAATCGAGACGAATTTTAGAATAAGTACGATTTTATCGTAATATATCTGGGCGATAACGGAATTGTGAAAGGTACAAATTTTTGATAATATGCACGTTACAGAAACGATATCACGACCTTAAGAAGCGTGACTGATGCGCGCGCACTTGGGTCAATATCGCTGGCTGCGGTGTTAATTTAAAATTTATGCTCCGGCCTTGCTAACGCATAATCCAAGTACGAATCGACCCGCACAGTTTAGCTTATGTGTGAGATGCGTGAAGATACTATGGCCTTCAAATTATATCCCCGGGATATTTAACTTTTAATCGGAAATTCATAACACAGCGATTGTTTTTCTATTTATACTATCGTGTCATATCTCCGGATATGTGTGCGGTCGGCAGGACCGTTCATTGTTTAAATTTCGCTATTTTTGTTGCTGAACGTAATGCTTCACATGTTACTTTTGAGAGAAGATTAGCGGTGCTCCGTAAAAAGAGATCCACGAAATTTGATCCCGTGCAAAGATGTGTATAACCGGAACAAAATTATTGCTGCAAGATAGGACGGATTTATTTTTAGCATCGCGATAAACGTTGCTTAAAAGAGATATCCGCTTTTGACTTCTAATTGTAGCATTTCCCACCTTTGACAGGTCATGCGGAATATTAAACAGGACGTATTGTGGCCCTCGCCGGGTTTGCAATATCGTAGCACCGAGTCACCTCGGTGGGAAGGTTCAACAAGGTGTCCATTTCTACCTTGTAATCGAAAGAAACTAGCTACCCCGCATCGTATGACACATCGTCAAAACATAAACATCAGGCTCCCACCATCTGGTCCGTTGGCTCTCTACTGCAACGTCACCCTTCACCCACGAATGCCGGTGTTGTCATTTAATAAATTTCTATTTTCATGGGAGTTTGCAAGCTCTAATAACATCAGCCCACCCATGGAATACAGGTGACCCGCGCCAGTGTATTCTCAGGATTGTTTTAGGCAGCAGTGCTTCCACAATGGACAGCACTTGAGAGTGGATGCATGTGGAGTGTCCTTGAGTTCTTAACCATCTTATCGTGACAATCTGTCAAATGTGTGTGACGCGCGTTTCACTTGAAATTAAAACTATATGATTTGTAACATTTGAACTGGCAAATCTACCGAAGCATATCTTCCTACCTACAACTTTGTAATGGAACAGTTGACTATTGTCAAAATAAATCGCGATCAGATCCATCATATTGTTAATTATTACCTCATAATACGCGGCAAATGACGTCAGATCAGTACCTGCGTACCGTCACTCATGACTAACTAGCAACTATAGTCCCCTTTATCAAAACCGCATGCAGCCTGTAACAAAACACATATATTTCTTCAGGAATGGCCGATGTCGGAGCTATGTGTTCCAACAGACACAGCTGTGCGATCGTGGAAGATGACGGGCTCTCCGCAGCATACACAGTTGCACACGAGGTAATTGCGTCAACACGTACACCGTGTGTACACAGAAATAAATACAAACGCGTTTCAGATCGGGCACGTTTTGAGCATGATGCACGACGACAATAAGTTGTGCCGCAGCAGGTTTGCACACGTCGACCCCAACACGCACATTATGAGTTCAATGATGAACCACGTAGACACCGACCAGCCGTGGAGTCTGTGCTCTCGAGACGCGATCACGTCTTTCCTACAAAGTGGACAAGCTACATGCATGCACGACAAACCAAGAAAGGCGAAGGTAATACATACAGATAAACCACATGCCTACCAAAACTCTTATCTAATCACAGTAAAGCATGACTGTTTTCTGTGCGACTGTATGTTAAACATTGTTGTATCTGTAACACGTTACGACCTCCCGATTTGCGGTCGCAGTACCGATTAGAGGACGCTGTTCGTGTAATATTCTTTATTGGATAGACGCTGTTATCAAATGATGAAAAACCACATGCCTATATTTATTAGAGACCGTTTCGAAATATTGCGAAATCACTTTCTCGCAGTATTGGCACCATCGCGGCGCAGCCTGACTTGAATCATAATCCAATGCCATCAAAACTATAAACATAATCCCAGCTGTAGCGACAGGTATCGCACGTGAACAAAGCGCATGTTCGCCGCTAAACGGAAGCTTGCAGCGTTGGTGTAAAAGGCGCTGTTTATTTTGATTTTTCGATCCCCGGCTACTGTGTTTCCTTTCGCAATCGAGAGTCGCCGAAACTCATGTTACAATATGTCATTAAAGCCGTCCTAATGACGTGATCGATTTGCAGCCAGGTGCGCTTATCTCGATGTTGCTCATTAATAATATAAATATCTCTAATCGTCCTAATATAGCAAATTGATATAGGGTTGCTCGCGAAAGTATTTCGTAATGTTTATCGCACAAACTGTAAAACGATGACATATTTGTAAACTAAAGACGCAATTCTTTTCTATTCAACATCTTAAAGTAAACAAGCATAAAGGTACTGAGGTATATACCAGGTTAAACATAGGCGGTTGACACTTTGACCCTTACCTCGACTGTTGAGATTTTGTTATACTTACGGTACCATTGTTTGCGATCATTTCAGGCTTATCCCACGCAATTGCCCGGGGAAATGTACGACGTGAACGCACAGTGCGAAATGTCATTCGGCAAGGGAGCCGTCGAGTGTCCTTTCATGAGCGAATGCGAAAGACTGTGGTGCCGCAAGTCTGGCGGATCGTGAGTACACCGTTTGGCATCGACGATAGTCTCATCTGCTAACAGGTGACAAAATTCATTCAGGCATCAGTGTCACACCAGGCATTTCCCGAGAGCGGACGGCACCAGCTGTGGAGCGGGGCTTAATTGCATGCAGGGTCTATGCGTGCCTGTGACCGAAGCGAGACTGCCTAAAGACGGCCAATGGGGCAGTTGGGGACCGTTCGGAGACTGCTCAAGGTACGCACGAAACGAAATCGTGATGATTGATTCGGAAAATACCACACCCAGAGGGGGGTCAATGTAGTCAACGTTGGTACTAAGTAAAAACGACGTCAATAATTTTGCATAAGTACAAGTTAAAGTAGGCTAAACCTATTTGAGTATTTCGAAAACGTAGAAGCGCTTCGTTACTGACCACCACTGACCGCGCCATCCATCTTCAGAACATGCGGCGGTGGGGTGCAGATGTCAAGCCGCGAATGTAACAACCCGGCCCCGGAAAACGGCGGTAAATACTGCGTCGGGGCGCGCCTGCGCTTCAGCAGCTGCAACACCAACAAGTGCCCGAAGAGCGGCCGCTTCTCCGACTTCCGCGCCGAGCAGTGCGCCGTCTACAACGGAAAGAGCTTCCCGCATCTGGGAGTCGATGTCGCGTCGACGTGGACGCCGAAGTACACCGATATCAGCGGTAACGACAGATGCAAACTCACATGTCAGTCAGTGCAGACGGGAGTTTACGTTATACTCGGCAGCAAGGTCATCGACGGCACCAGGTAAGATGGTATATCACCGCACAGTGAAGGACAGAGACATCTCAACATCTCGCCTTTCACGACAGGTGCTCGCACGTTACCAACGACGTGTGCGTGCAAGGCATTTGCATGAAAGCGGGCTGCGACGGGATCCTCGGGTCCAAAGCGAAAACCGATAGATGCGGGGTTTGCGGAGGGAAGAATCACCACTGCAAAAGATACAAAGGTAACCATTCACGGATCATGTTATCCCGATTGTTAGCGACACCGTAATCTGCGTCAGGCACGCAACGCAACGCCACAAAGACAGTCACTGTTGCAGTGACACGGGATCTTTCGATTTACTCAAACCACTCTAAAACCCTGCTTACCCCAAACAGGATTTGCAGCGCAATTTAATGATTCACACACACCGTAACGCGAGATGTTTTATATACTCGGTATTCTTACCTTACGACCCTTCCCTCTCGATCTTTTATATCACGTTGCCGGCTGTTATCAATCCCACGACGGTCGTCTTCGAGTTTCTGTTTTCGTTAGAGCCGGATTACCACAATCGATATGTCGCGAGGTTCACGGATTTTCGCCAACCGCGCAAGTGTAGTTTTCCAGCGGGCGCCAACTTTCTTGCAGCCCTCCGCGGGACTTTATTCGGATTCCGTGTATCGCTGCAATCTATATGGAATCGCACACGACTTGTAATAAAACACGGGCATGCGATCCGGCGTGTAATGTCCGAAAAGTGTACTTACACTAGTAGCTTGGCGTTTTCTTACAAAACATGCGTCGAGGTGAACATTACATTGCCGGGTTTACCGTTCATATTTCGGACATTGCAGTATTGAATACAGCTACATTTGAAAAGCGTTCCATCAAAACGCAACCTTACCCCGATTCGCTTGGTAAATAATCCAACTGAGTGATGTTGCAGAACTTTAATCCGGCTTGAGTGACAAGATAAGTAATGATATTCTCTTGGCCGACGGGGCTGCAACAAAAACGGTGTAATATAGTTTTAAAAATACCACGTCGACTTTAAGCAAATATCATCACGGTTCGGTGAGGGATACATCTATATTTAGAATCACGAGGGCGACTGTACTATTTACCGAGTCTCGCGTTTCTGTTCGAGTTTTTGTCGTGTATAAAATTCTGGCACGTTGCTCGCGAAAATTTATCCGAAAATCAAAAATCTTGCACGCTCCAGATCCGCGCACAATAATCGCAGTCTTCTGACTCAGCGGGGTACATTGTTTTGTAAACTGCGATCAAGTGACGATGCGAGCTGTCGGAGCTGTGCGTTCGGGTTGGACCAGCGCTGCGTTCCAGGCCGCCTACCGTAAAACTTAATTCATTAAGTACACAACGCGGTATCGCCACTGCGTGTGATACGCCGCCGGCCGCTTTAAATTGCGGGCAGTTGCTGTTCGACGCGCGGGACCATCGTTCAACGCCCGCCGCCGCCAATGTCAACCGTGCTGACCGCGAGATTTTCGTAGTTTCGATCGATCTCTATCGGCGGATATAGCTTGGGATTTCATTCCTGCCAGCGCGCCGACATCTCAATTATCCGATCCCGTTAAAACAATCGCGCTACTGTTTGGGAATCGGCGGAAAACGCGCGATTTACTAGCCAGCGCCTTGTTTTCGTTTCGCATTTTTCTTCAAAATGTTTTGACAAAATCCGTTCAAAGCGCGGCGCGCTTTTGAAGTGGCTTGCTGCCTGCATCGCAGAAGCGATATGATACGTGACGCGTTGCTAAACCGCTAAAAATGCCCCGTCTCCCGAGATCACACCGTGACATACCGAAAGGGCTTTGCGTTGTCGGAACATACGTACCTGAATGCATATGCAGAGGTGGTCAAAGTTATCATCATTGGTACTGTTACCACCTTTGGACATAGGATCGCCCAATGAGAAATTTCGCGCGGTTTATATTATTTACGGATCACCACGCGACGGTGTCGAGTTGGTCCGAGCAGCAAGGAATTAGCTCCGCCTTCTCGACCTTTAACAACCCCATACGGTTTACCTTACGATGTTCTATTCGCATTTCAGGCGTTTACAAGAAAAGACGATACGGATACAACGACGTTGTCAAGATACCGGCTGGAGCCGCTTCCGTTAAAATTATGCAGCACGGCTACAGAAAAAAGGTGGCCGACGGTAACTACCTCGCTATTAAAGACTGGACCGGCAGCTACCTTCTCAACGGCGGCTACACGCTGTCGACTTACCGCAAAGATATCACGGTGAACGGTGAGAGAACGTTTCATCGCCTTATCAACCCGGCTTTGCGTACGCCGCCAATTTTGGTTTAATATCGTGTAGTCTCGGATATTTCCGCGTTTGACTTATGTAGCCTTGAACTTTTAATACCCGCGAAGAGCACGGCGTCGACGCGATTTGGGGCTTAGCGCCGCAATTTTGCGATTTAGCAACAATGTAGCATTAACATTTTTATCGATTTCGATGTGAAGCATAGCGATTATTCTTAGCAGCAATACGTATACGTGCGGCGTGTTTTCAACTGTGTTTTTAAATTCGCAGACACCGTCATACGGTACACTGGCGTCGGAGAGGCAGTCGAACTAATTCAGATATCGGGCAAGTTGTCCGGGGACCTGCAAATCCAAGTTTTGTCACTGGGCATCGGGTCGAAAGCGAGAATTTTACCGCCGAGAATCAAGTACATCTATTACAAGAAGAAAGTAAGGAAGGTAAGTCCGACATTTTATGACTTCTGGTGCGGATGAGTTTAAGTCAACTTGTTCTCCTTTTAACAGAACCGCAAGCCCACCAAAGCGCCGAGAACCCCAAGCGGGAAGCTGTCGTGGGTGACCGGGCGTTGGTCCGTGTGTGCTCCCAAGACCGGAAGCTGCGGTTCCGGTTTCAAAACGCGCAACGTCGTGTGTAAGGACAGCAAGGGATACGTTGTCGCTGGGTAAGCATCGATAACATATTCGTAACATAAGACGGACCAGAAATGTAATTAGTATTTCGATACTCTGCATCACGATCGCAAAACATCGTACTCTGTACGAGACCAGATCCACGCCAGACATCGGAAGTTGATGTCATAACAAACATCGATGAAGTCGTACAATTAAACAGAAAAATATTTGTTTTCCTAAAAATATACAATATTATGTATTCATATCGCGTATTGGACACGAAATGCGATCGGCGATTAGCTTTTCATGGCGTAAACGTAACAATGAGGGCAGGTTACGAGGCGGGAAAGGTTACAACAATACAAGTTTTGATCCTTGACCATTCAGCGAAAAATCCGGAACATTATACAGCGCTTGTTCAATACGGGCGTGCTATCAAAACTCGATACAAGGCGGAAGTATTGGATGAAGAAAAATCACCAATCCCGAATTTTTCGCGTGTATATCTTGTCATTGAAATTTATGTATGATAAGTTATCGTTTTCTTAATCGGATGAACGTCACGCCCTCGACACAATATCATATAGTATGATCGCAAGCGCACATACTCCCTGTTTATCCCTGTGATGACTTTTCAATTTCGGCGTTATGTAGGCATACCGGCAATGGGTGTGACACTACTGCCGACGGGAATATGAACTTTTCGACGCCCTACTGCCACAGTTTCAAACCGGTAGTATCACAGTAAACTATACACACAGCGATCCTTTAAACAGATATTAGTATTAGTACCTTTGCGATACTTGCAAATATGCGTAGATTGACGATGTCTTTTTTGCGATCTCTTTATACACGCATGAGTCATGTCCAATAAATCGAGATAATCTGTTTTTGCATAAAGTTATGATACGGCCCGATTTAGCGTAACGGAAGGTATTTGGCAAATTTCCCTTTTTACGCGATCTGAAAATTTGCTGGTTGCGGTCGCGCATGCGCCGAGGAAATTGGTAGTTAAGAAAGCAAATCGTAATCAGCCAGCATCCTCTTTGCCGAAGCGGTTATTGAGGCTTTTATGATACTTTAAAGCGATTTGAGCCTATTACCGAACCTCAGGCGCCCGAAGTACGGGATCAAGGAACACAATAGCGCTTTTGTAGCGATATTTTTAACTTCACGGTCATCACAAGCGGAACGCGGCTACAGTTTTAAGTCGATATCCCACGAATCTAAACCAATTAGGAGCGATGAGATTCGTCAAGATTAAAAATTAAAACCATTGCGCGTTTATATTACTCTCAATCGGAACAGAGTGATTGGTTTAATAACGGCGTCATATCCGATACAGCAGGAAAATCGTATATTTTCCACCTTATACTATCGTGAAAACATTTCTCACCCACGCATTTACATCGCAGTTTTCTGCTTCATATATTATCGTAGTATCCGATCTTAAACCGTGTCGTTTTCATTGCAGATGCGAGTCGAGAGTAAAACCATACCATCAACTGCCTTGCATCAAATCCTGCGCGCCCACCACCACCACCGCTACCACTAGACCACCGACGAGAAGCAAGCCCAAAAAGACAGTGACCGGAATCTCCACTAGACGGCACGAACCTAGCGGGCCGCATTTGGTATCTCGTTTCGGCGGCAAACCAATGTGGGTAGAAGGCCGATGGGGGCCCTGCTCACGGTCGTGCGACAGGGGTATCAAGTACAGGAGCGTGACTTGCAAGACGCAGTCCGGACAGAGGCTGTCCGACTCGCAGTGCGCCGGTGTGAAGCCTTTCACGAGGCACGGTTGCATGCGGGCAGCGTGCCCGTGAGGGATCAGACTGTTGGAGGCAGTGATGCTTGGTGATGCAACCTGAAACGTGACCCAAGGCGTGGGAAAGATACGCGGCCGCGATGGCTGTGCTAGGGAACGACACAGTCTGAGTCGGAGAGACCGGGCGGGAGACTGTGTCTCCGCACACTGTGCGTATACATCGGCGCTAAGCTCCCGATGATATCACTCCGTAACGGGCCCGAACGCCCGTCAGCCACAAGACTCTGATTTACCGAAAATTCAGCCAGATTTTTTGAGTCACTGTGATATTATGATAGCCTTTTTTCGTATTATTTTGCATCAAATCGTTTTGCCGTCTCTATTACTACGGAACGGCCGCGTTTCCGAACAGTAGTTCTATTTTCATATGCTTCTCGCGTGTCTGAATGCATCTGTCGCGGTTTGCCATGCAGATTTCTTTAGCATCCGCCAATGCCAGGGTCTGTTATATCGTGATATTGTGGGTGTACAAGGAATTCGGTAGTGACGCTTGTCAATTGCCAGCGGTCCTTGTTTGGGACGGCTCGCAAGCTGCCAGTCGTTGATTCTTGTACTGTGATCGGGTCTCGAGTGCCGCGGAGGCTGTTGATTGAGTCCCACATTTCCTCTGCTAATTTGCGCGACCGTGCCTTTATCCTATCGCATTTTGCAACATCTCTTTTTATAAATATTACCATTTTTTTCATAAATGTTATTTATTATTTATTTTCTGACCTCTTTTCCAAAAAAATGATTACCGCAAATAAACAGGAAAACTATTAATCGACTTTTGTGAATTTGTGGCGCAGTGAGATTCAAGTGCAGGCAGCAGTGCTTTCGAAGGCAGACTTAATTTACTTCAAACAGAGTAACGAGGTGGAAGGTGTGAAGTGCACCGCCATGAGAGATTGACAAAGTAGTTTTGGACGATGGCGCCGAGACTTTTTGCCGATCCTTAGCGACGGCATTATACAATATGAGTAAATGCGTATCCAGAGTCACACATGTAGCTCAGTACAATACGAGGGGAAATGTTGACGCTCGCGTTATCACACAACATAGAGATATTTAGATTTCGTTCGTATACACGTTGCAAATTTACCTGCAAATACTATACTCTCCAACTATAACTATAAGTTGAAAGTCACTGGGTAAAACTTTAATCGATTCGAATTCAACTACGTGAAAAAAATGCAAATATAGCATTATGTTAACATTATTACTGATCATTGCTAATACTAGTGAGGGGTAAACGGGTAATAAGATGCAGATCAAGGATTTCCACAATGCAAGTGTAGGCCTAAGTAGTACGTATACACAGCGTACACAATTGCGACTAGATTTATGGGTCAAAGTACGAAATGCAGGCCGCATTCCAGATCTTACGCAGCTACGGCAATAAAAATGATCGCGCAAAACTGGCCTCCGCCACTAGAATATTCCGTCTGTGGTCAAAGCACGTTTACCTACGCATGTCAGCGTCGTAAATCCGCGTTGAGCACAACGTTGTTATTCGGCATCTGCGATCCTCAGGCGAGTTTTCTACCCTGTCAGCACAAACTGAACCTATAAGGTCAGCAAACTTTCTACTCCGTAAAGTTTTACTGCTGCGGTGTAAATATTATAACACCATGCCCACATTCTTGATAGTAAATTTATGCGGTTTGATGTACACTGGAATGCTACTATCGCCGGCTGCAATTATACAGCTGTTGTCTTCAGTCGTCTGGGAAAACTTCAAGAAGTCAACCTGCTGCTGTGCAACACCCAACACGGCATATGCATGTTAATTCTCACTCATTGTAACTTACAAAAATCCGTGGAAGAATATTTCTATATTGTGAATTCGTGATTGACGCTTTTGATAAGTAAAAGAATTCCACACGCGGCGATTGAAAAAACTCATTTCCATTCTGAGGGCTGCGTCGAGTCCGTAATGTAAATTCACAAATTACAGGGATGAAGGGGTGCCAACCAAAGCACGACAAAACCACTTCACGTGGAGTCAGAAGATGAGATGTAAAAAAAATTCTTATCTATATCACCTCGTCTCAGATGATATGTATCGTGTTTCTTATGTATGTTTCTTATGTATCCGCGTCCGGCCCGCCAGACGATTTTATCCGGACCGCGAAGCAATTCTGAGTAGATTGTGAAAAATTCCTATAATATCCAGCACATTAGTAACAAATGTTGATATGTTTTGCAGGAACTCTTTCCATCAAATATTACACCGAGACAGCAAATGCTGAACATGTTCAACTGTTCAACGAAGGGTAGCGAGTGGCGCAGTTGGTTAAGCACTAGCGTCACGACACTAATGGCGGTGGTTCGACACCCATTTGGGACCATCTGCTATGTGCAGCCGAGACTCGAAGACGGACGAATGCAAGGGGATATGCCTGAATAGTGAATGAAAGAGTGATTGAAAGTCGTCCCATGATCAAGCTGCAGATGAAGATGACGATTCTTAAGCTGTACAAAGCCAATGCATCTGAACTGTACAATATCTGTGTGGTGACGCACAAGGCCTAAACGGCGATAAGCGTCACTGTAATTCCATGTGCAATAATAATGATAGTGATTGTTCATAGACCACATTATAACTACCTGGTTTTACTCTAGTTACCATTAGGAAGAATTTGGTGACATTGACATGACACCCCATTTCGACAAGGAAAAAATTGCACAATGAGTTCAGATTTTTATAGTAAAATGGATCAAAAAGTAGCTATTCGCAGGAGCATCAATGTCAATTCATAACCGTTATATGCAGTTTATATGGAAAATATTTTAGATACATCAATAAGTACTTTAAGGATGTATGGCCGCATTGATTTGTCTCTTCCGAGTCAACAGGTCCCCGGATTCTTGAAAAACCCGATTCGTATTTTAATATTAATAAACCAAATTCCAACGTCCGGGTTCACAGTTAAATATCTTAGATTGCTCACAACGCATGCGCATCCACAGGGATAACGCCAGATTACGACTAAAGCAAGTGAGCTTTAGCATAGAAATATGCAAAGTTATATCGCCGTTAGCGTCACTGTTTCATCGGTACTTAACTGTATTCAACCGGAAAATTATCGTATTTTTGCCAATTACATTATTCGCGAATAAACGGTGGTGTGACTTGCTAGAATTACACCCATATGATCGCGCGTATTATCTATATATGCTTGATAATAAAATATTCAAGGGAAAAGCAAGGGCACGAGGAAATAGTTTGTAATCAGTTGACTGGTCCGGCCCGCGACCGATTTGAAGGTTTGAATCCGGCCTGCGATGCAATCTGAGCTTGACACCCCTGCTATGTAGGCCTACTCTATAACATGATAACCGGAATCTGTCGACGATGGCTTATAGCCAGTGGAAATCAATTCATTTCTTTACCCTCGACAATTTTGATTTTGACTGCAGTTATTAACACATGTCTATAAATAATGACGTAATTTCAGTACTGAATTTCTTCGCTTGCTCAAATATGCTTATCTTTTAGCTAGAAATTTTATTATGCATACAACATGATATACCTTCCGAATGTAGAAGTGAAATGGACGCTAGCAAATTATTTGTAAACTGTCAAGGAAGGAACCAACATTGTGACGTCATTGCGTTTGCAAATCCATGAAATTCCAGGCATTTATTTTACAGCTGTAATTTATTATTTTACTCCAGCGTGAAGATACGCGAATGAGAAAAAAGTATATTTGAATCAATATATATATATTATATATACTTCTACTGTGATCGTTTGGTCGAAAGCTTGAACTCTAGCGCCTGTAAACATGTACACTGTACAGTCAAAAACTACTATAATAAATGACCTACTGCGCTTAGGAAGACATTTTCCGGAAAAAATCCGGTGCAGAACGTATCGCGAATTCCAACATTTCCACTTAATGTTTATCGCGAATATCATCATAACATCATTTCACGGAACGGCTAAATTTAGAGCATCTGCGGCGATGCTCCAATCATACACCGCCCAATGATTAAACCGTGATGTTCTGTAATAATGGGCATACTTGATTAGTCATGCATAATAAGTCTGTAATACTCTGGCGTAATGAGAAGAGTCTACAAGGTTTAGGTACATTAGTGCCACTATGCCGAGATAGTTCTGTTAGCGGTAACACGATATGGGTTTCAGGATTGACAACAAGTAACGCATGCTTGTAAGGTCACGGGATCCGGTGTCGGGTAATGGTCCCAGACTTTTTTGTAGGAAGAGTTGTTTCTTTTAGATAACAATCTGCAACTGCCCCATCATGTAATGGGCCCTCTCTCCTGACGTTAATGTGTCATTTTTGCAGCAGTTGGTAAGAGGGTTAGCCGAGAAGAGCTTTCAGATGGAGTCCCTCTAAGGCAATCTATGCAAGCTACAAGGCAATTACTTAAGAATTTCAAAAACTCTGGACAAACTATGCCATCAATCGCCACAACCATTTATTATATTTAAAGCAGGTAAAATAGCGAAGTAAGATACGGCTACCGGATTTACCCTATATACATGTTACCACACCTATTTTACACAAGATTTTCTGCTACGCCTTACGCATTCTTGTAAAACCGCAGGTCAAACAGTTGGGATCTGGCGACGGCGATTTGCTTACACAATTCACAAATGGGGCCCGGTGTGGTTGATGCAAATACAAGGTTGCATCGTGTTTTGATAAATAACGCTGTCAGTACCAGCATGAAGGATATGGGAATGAAGGTGTGAACTGCATTTAGAGGGTCGTAAATATAACTAATAAATTATCCTTACAATAAGACACGATATCGGCATATTTCAATTGGAATGTACAAGTTTACAAATTAATTGGTTACGGCGTTTTGACATTAAGCTATATATGGAGAAATACGCAAGTTTACTGGAATAATATCGGGATGAAACTTATTATATGTCCCAGGTTCAGGTTGAGGCTTGAGCATGCATAAGGAATAGTTCTCTGGCAGATATATTCAAATCCATCTGCTTAGTGTTCGGTCTGTTCATCTGTGACGCTACCGGTAGATACTCATTCTTGATGACATATGGACAATGGACATTGTGATCGGTATTCCTATGCGACGTCCTCCCTCCCCTTTTCTCAACTGTCGGGAAAAGTGAAAACTTCCAATTCCATTGAAGCGTTCATTGGTACGAGCTTTCTCACGGCGTGTATCGGTATTGCAAACTTTAAAATCTTATCACCTTTACACAGCGATAATCCTAAGCAACTTTTCCAACATTCTTTACGCGGAAATTGATCCCTTCTATCCATGTTTGTATTTCGTTTATCTGCTTCGAGGAAGTATTGAGTTACTCGCTTGGAAAGTGTTGCGCATATGTATCAACAACCGATTATCTTGTAATTGTAGGCCTGTACTCGCGTCTGCATACAGTGCATAGTGCATAGCGCACGGTATGGTTGCGGTAATGTCATAGTCACTCGCTGAGATTAAGAAGTAACCTATTGAGTACACTCCCAACTTCGAATATTGATAAGCTCAATGATGTGTAGATTTTAACCTATTAACTTCAACTTTACCTGGAACTATATTAACTGGAACTAGTAATATATACTACCAGTCAAAGTCCGAAATCGAGGAGAAGCATCTCAACTATGACGATCGCACAATGTATTTGATTTTATCATGCAAATCTCAACGCGACTCCTGTGACTTTATCATTATTCAATCTCGAACTTCAAAACAGAAAGACGGAGCATATTCAGATTACTATTATTTAATCTAACGCGTTTTAATTCATTACAACTATGTTCTTGTCGTCGTTTCGTCCTGTAAATTTTGATGCAAATCGGAATCGAACCACAGCCAATCAGGGATGTCCCAGAGTGATGTCAACCATGATCATAGATATTCCAATTCATAAGGGTTCTAAAGGGTTTGTTTTAGGTTTCGATCAATATATCTCTCATCAGACAGGATTAACCCGTGCTACTTAAGCGGTATTTATGTCTCGGCTAATTTAGCCTAATCATTTCAATCATATAGGCCTGCATAATCACAAGTCTATAAGTATGTTAGATCCCCTCTTAAACCTAATTGCATATGCAATGGAAGCAATGACACCCCAAATAAGAACAAATGCAATCTGTAATCCATATGGAAAAGTTCCCGTAATATGCTGCAGATTTTATCGAAATATTTGGTAATCTATCTTGCTAACACTTGTCAAGACATCATCGCTCTTTGCGACAATTCTGTTTTCACCAAAACAAGTGAAACCATAAAAATTGTTATTAGAACCAGTAATAATATTCAGGTTAACCAATCTCCTTCAATAGCGCTACGCGTGCAATAGCTGCGGCGCATATGTTTCGCAAACAGACTTGGCACACCATTACCGAGTCGAAGGTCTGCGACCGACTCGGTAATGAATTTATGGGACAAATACCAGGAGGGAATATTTACAAGGTATTTCCTTGTGAAACTACAGAAAGGATTTATATCAACAAATTTTCTGTAGAGGGGTTCATGTGAAAAATGCTGTACTTTGCGACGAAGCTAGAAGTCGACAACTTGCACGCAAGAAACTGATCGCGGAACTTATCGTGATGCCTAGCTATGACATCTCCTACGCGAATGATTATACGGGGGTCTATTTGAGGGATCGGCAACCCTTTGAGATGGCGGGCTGGTTAAGGAGATATAAACATCAGGGTAGGTTTGCACCGCGACAACCAATGTGGGAAAAATCTAAATTATGTCCAATATACATCCAACATTGGCATAGCCAAGATGTAATTGGACGGGCCAAACTCACCGTGTCAGTGCCACGACGCATTGCATCCGTTTTGACGTAAACAAGCAAGATAATATCACAATGTCCAAGTCAGGAAATATAGAGGCGTGAGGGTGATTCTGAAAAGATTTAGAGCTCTTAAATGAACCTCCAATTATTCAGTCATTTCCAATGGGGCTGTGCCATCATAAAAAAGTATGTTACGGTGAGATTCGACTAATAAATAATTATACTTATAAGAAACAGAATGAGAAATTAAACGGGGGTCGGGACGAAATAGCAGGCGTGTCGGTGTACGAGGTTGTTGACCGCGGGTCCATTATCGCGATAAATATATACCGCGAGAAACCTTTTCCGCATGAGAAAAGCAATGTTGATTTACGGAAAACTGTGCCCACTGTAAAGTGTAAAGTGATTTTGAAATTCCTTCATGATCAGGCAGTTACTCTTACGTGACCCTACTAGTTTTTCGTATGAGGAAGTATGATATTTTGAGCACATAATGAAAAATAGATATATCGGTGTGAATTGTAGTCCAATTGACATTAATAGTAGTCGTAAAAAGTATATATTTATGAGTACTCTCCGCAATTGGTGGAATGATGGAATTAGTATTGTAAATTTTCTGCGAAGTAGTGAAATCGATGTGTAACTGGTGGGTTTTGTAGTGAATAGGACACATATAACTATAAGTCCCCGGGTTCGTACCGGATTTACGTATCGGGTTAATGCTTCCTATTTAACCACCGATGTAGCCTAGGAGAGACAGAAAGCTCTCTTGTACGTTTTGTGTCATATGTATTGAGACGCTAAATTTGTTCCCTACGTCACAATATATTGTACAAATCAGCTTTGCCGTGGCTTATATCTACTCAGGGATATTTAGATCCTGATCTGATAAATACTCAATGCTGATAACGTAACCTCGACCAGAATTTTCGATGCGTGCCTTGATTTCACCATCAATATTAACTAGGGTTACCATATTTTGAGATCCGGAAAAGAGGACACGTTTTACAAATCACAAAACTTATAAAATCGAACGAGAAAATGGGTAATTTGAAAATCTTTACTGGAAATACTGTTGTGTTGACTAAAATAAAGTCATTTTCCCAACTGGACTCCCATAAGATCCTCTCTAACGTGATTTCTTATTCATCGTCGCCGTCACTGCCGTCAGAATCCAGATTTCGCGTCATTTATGGCGTTCGTTAGTTGTGCCTATACAATCGTTTGGTTGTCAAAGGTATAAAAGAGGACATTTGGTCGTCCTCGGAAGACATTCTCGATTTGTAGCGAAAGGAGGACAAACCGTGTGGTAATAATACGGTAACCCTATATCTACTGAAGTAATCATCGCCCCTGATGATTGTTGCAATTCCGATGCGATTTTTTAATCGACTAGAGCAGGGGTGGGCAACATACGGCCCGCGGACAGTTTTCCGTCCTATATGATAATGTGGCCCGCGGCTACAGTCTGCCGAGATACCCCGCTACTTGCTTACTATGCCAAATTTTAGTCACTGTATGTTATTTGTATACGCAGCGTGCGAGTGGAGCTTACGCGTAAGTTCGTCGAAGCGGGAAGAATTGCATTATCGGCATTTACGATGTACTCAACCCTAATATCGTTTTAGGTAATCATGATGTTTGTAGACTACAATGGTCATTTACACCAGACCGTAACCACTGACTTGTAGCACGGCACACTTGTTGGCTTTTGTAAGACACCGCTTATGCCGGGGGTCGCCAACTCAAAACGGGTCGCGGGCCACTTTTCAAATTTCGCAGATGCCGCAGTCCTCATGAATTTAATATCGAGATAAAATGAACACAACGACGCTATCTCATCACCTACTCAGCCCTAATGAATTGTTATATTGGTAAATTTGGGGTATCGGGCTTATCGAACGCCTTCAAATATTTATTAGGGATTGGACCGTGAGTTGATTGATCACAGCATAGCGTTCTTTTTGTTGTGCACACAAGCAAATCTCACGGCTCAGTGAAATTGGTCTACGTCACACTTTCCCTTTGGTCAAAGGCAATTTGACGGTAATTTTTGACCGGTTTGTCGAGCATTAAAATTGATTAAACGGGTATCAATCGAAAGCTACCGCGGTACTGATTGCGAAAATATAAATTCTATTCTGCTCATGGCCCTGGAACCCCCCAAAATCAGCTTCGAATGTTGCATAGTTTAGGAGTTTGGTATTGTGACGCAACGATGCCGTCTGGGAGCAGGTGAGGAGCAGAGTAAACCGCAAGCGTATTGGCCATTATTGCGCAACCAATTGTGCATTCACTTCACCCTCTCACTCTCGTGCGCGCTTGTTCCTGAGCTGCTCAGACGGCATGGCTGCGTGGGGCTCCAGAATCACGAGCAGAATAGAATTTATATTTTCACAACCAGCACCGCGGTAGCTTTCGATTAATAACCGTTTTATCAAATTTAATGCTCGGCAAGTCGGTCAAAAACTACCGTCAAATTGCCTTTGACCAAATGGAAAGTGTGACGTAGACCAATTTCATTGAGCCGTGAGATTTACCTGTTTCCACACCATATAGGACACTATGATCAGAGAGAAGCAGACATGGCGGCGCCTGTATGACAATGCTCTTCTCGAATCCACATTATACCCTCGTCATTATCGGCGAGAAATGGCTTTGAAGTGACATTGCTGTCGTTAAAATACATTCATTAAATACGATTTATTCCTTGTATATGTGGATAAATGGGCGAATAATGTATCGATTCAGCAATCCGGCCCGCCAAGTAATAAATTTTCCTATATCCGGCCCGCCGACTGGAGAAGTTGCCCGCCCCTGGACTAGAGACAGGATATGAACTTGGATCTGGCCGTGATCTGAAGTTAAGTCTTGATTTGGACTTGGACTTGATCGGGAATAGGATTCGGACTTCGAAATATTAAATTGCCTCACCTCTTGTTTTTACTGATGACATAGCGACATCTAGTGACTATTTATTATCAGAACCTTTCGCTGAAAGACGAGACAGCGAGAAGTGAGCGCTGCACGTTGGGAATGTTTGTAGGAATCAGAGATATCTAGATATCCCTGGTAGGAATGTAGGACTACCAATTGAGATGTTTAGTGTTCGCTAGTACTTTACCCATCTATTCACATTAGCGAAATTATCGTTTTGGATAAGTCCTAAACATTATAGTTCCGCAAGTTTGATCATGACCATATTCAAACGTAGGCGATACTTGAATACAGCAAGAACTTGAAAAGGTAAGTGAGTAAAAAAAGTTTGGGGATCACTGCTCCACAATGAAAAGCAATTTTCCAAAGGTTCGCAAATCAGTCACTGGTACAATAAGCTGTCCTAATAACTCGTCTCTAGTCTAACTAATTAGGCCTACATCCAGATTTTCCAGTGACAACTAGTACTATAGTGTCGAACATCCTGAATACCAAGTTATTTTGGCTGACAAAAAAATCCGTGGATGCATCGTGATTATAAGACTCACATCAGCCCTAAATAATCACATTGAAACGATTCGTCATATTCGTTATAAATAATTTTTTCAACGGCTCAATTCCATACGGCGTCGCAGATGTCTTCCGCTTCAGCACATAGGCCATCGACACTCGACAGGCCATCTGATGCCGCAACGCCAGCCAGACTAATCTCATACCAGCCGATGGACATGTTCGAACATATCTGTTGCACAAAATAATAGTAGGCAAGTCAATCTCACATACAACTACAACCGCTGGCCTTATTCTACAACAGTGGTTCTCAACCGGGGGTCCGCGAAGCATTTTCGGGGGTCCGCGAAGCCTCTAACTTTACAAAATAGTTGATAACCTAATAAGTATTTTCAATTAGGGAAATGACGAGGCATTTCCGCTTCATTACTAGAAAAACTTCAGAAATCACGTCAACAGAATGTCCGTCTGAGATGAAATATCCTACTGTACAGAATCATTTTAATTGCTAAATTACTAATAGTCTACCGATACAAATATTTTGCCGTTGAGAGACGTTTTGTTGGGGATTGTGCAAAAAGTAAAACGTTGGATTGGTAAGATCAATCACGCGGTGACTTCGCTATGTTTACAAAATTATATTTCTCCTGTGATATACATAATCACTTTTCCATGATAACTTCAAGATGAGCTGCTGGATAGATATACGCGT
>ATSW01006710.1:0-10826 GCA_000444245.1 Botryllus schlosseri
CCGCCGTCGGTAGCCGACACTACCAGAGTGTGCGTGCGCCTGGTCTCGTGGTCCAGTTCTTTCTCCAAGGTGATGTCACCGGTCGTGGAGTTAACTACGAATGTACCGGGAACTGGTTGCGATACCAGAACGTAGTTGATAATACCGTTACTTCCCTGAAGTAAAGAGTATGAGCTGACCGACAATAATAAGTCGAGGATTTCGAAAAGGGGGATATTTCTAGAGCTGCATTATACAGGTTATGTGCGAGTCTCAGGATCTACGGGTACGAAGTATTCATATTTCAAGGGTTTTGCCAGTCAATATTGCTTCATATCTATTCGCAACTGTAAAATATCAACAACAAAAAGTACATATACAAAAAAAGTACGGTATATTGTGCAGTTGATGCCAATCAGCATAAGTTGCCACACTAGTACGCCGGAATAATTAAACTACTTGTCAGTTATCGTGTGATCATGATCTTGTAGAGAACGGAATTTTTGCAGGAATTTTCGAAAACTAAGCGACACAATGTGCAAACGCGAAATTTGAAGTGGCAGGAGCACTACAACACAGACACACCAACAGAACACCCAACAGTGATCTCCTGGCAAATAATCCTCGCGTCAAGCTTTGTATTGTCATATCTGAACTAACGACATCGCCGTGATAGGAGTGAAACAGAAGGTTGTTGTCGTGCTTATTTTGATGCCGCTCGCCTCAACCGATATATTGTATACACGCGAGATGTTATCAGTCGCGCAGGCAGCCTCGTACCAAGCGCATCACAGATTAGCCGTTACCACTATGATCATGGTGAAGACCGCGTATTGGCCTGTTTGGAATAGGTGTCCTGTGCTCACACTATATTTCATTTTTTAATTATTTTTTATTAAATTACTCTAACTTGGAAAATCGTCGCTGCTCCCCTGATATATCAGGCAAAAAGGCCAGCGATTCCAATCAGGCGTATTGGTAATCTCGCGTTAACCGAAAATCACGGCGATACGCGTGACAATATACCCATAAGCGTATACTGGCACACGCAAAACACTCTGCAATCTGCATTCTACGATCTTAGAGCGGCGTATACCAAAGGTAGTGCTTCTACTTTTTTAAACTACTAAAGTAGGTTTGTCTACTTGCACTCAAATGGCTTTTAGACTACTTGCACTTTTACATGTGCATTTTTTAGGCCAAACAATTTACTTTTTATACTTTGATTTTCAAAAGGGTACATCTACATGTACTTGAGTTCCAAATATTAATACTTTGACCGCCTCCGGTATACGCACAAAATCGACTGAAAATATGATAGTAACAAAGGCGTAATTATCGCATATAAGTACACCTAAACAGATTCATTTCTCCTACGCTGCGGGCGCCGACAGGGTGCAAATCCGCGCTTACCGAAATTATATTTCTGACTGTTTGATACTATAAATAAATCTCATACCGCGTCCTCGTCTTCCGCTTTCACCGTGAACAATTTCTCGCCCACTGTCATGTCTTCGGGCACCTCGAAATTGTATTCCTCCTCCGTAAACTTGGGATCGTTGTCGTTAACGTCAAGCACGCTGACGATTACGTGCATATACCCTTTTCTGGCTGGACTTCCGCCGTCGGTCGCCGATATGTTCAAGTCATACCGACTCTGTGGTGAGTAAAAATTTCTAAATTAACATGGTGCGCACGGGTCGATGAAATCAGCGACTTACCCGCTCTTCTCTGTCGATGGGTTTTTTCAGTTTTAGAAAAAGCGAAGATTCCAGCGACAGCTCAAAGCGGTCCGTGTCGCCGGAAACAATTTCGTAACTCNNAATCTGCGCGTTAACCCCCGCGTCGCTGTCGACCGCGAACGGGAGTATGTGCTGAAATGCANAGCTCATTTTNACATGCGCGNAAGTACCGAGAATCGCCGCGTCTTGGGAAAGCGGGGAGTGAAACTTTATGTGATCATCGCCAAACAAAATCCNAACGAAACGGAAAATGTGTACCGACAATTTGCAGTAATGAAACCAGCTTGGCNGCGGTAATTAAGATGCCAACGGGACGCGATTTCCGAGAAGAGATTTCAACTGAATGTTCTCAAACACCTGCAAACCGNCTCGATATACGTTGGTCGTTGGTGCGGATTGGATCACGTTTAGCAACTGTGTAGGTGTCNTTACAATGATCGACTATGTCAACATGCGCAATTGCGCATAGGCGGTATCGCAATTCGCGGGTTCGGGATTTCCGTGAAGAATNGCGCCNCTGTACTGCGTGGCGGACTGTAAGCGAANNAAGTACCGATGTTNAAAGTGCCAAAAGGTATATGTCGTTGAAACTGCGGNTATAATCCGAATATTACNNNACACTGACCATATCTTTCAACCGCTTCCNAGCANTAAATTATTAATACGAAACCNAGATGGANAATATGGANACNATATTGATTGTNNGCGGAATGCAANTCGGCCCGTTCANACTNTNGAANGGACTCATTTTATTAATATACGACCNGCNAGANTGAAAAAATNANGTTTTATTTACCGGTATATTATATNCNCGAGGAGTATATGAGTATGATATGTACGTAATTTNCANCGCANTNNCATTAATAACGTACAAATTTGTAGTGAGGCNCGAACTTGAGATGTACACGACATTGTTATTACNAACGCGTCGAGTGGCAATACTTTCGAATACCTTGCTGATGTCAGTNNCAGTGATATGGCNGGGCGATGCGTATGNANACANAGTTTCTTNTNTATATCATACAAGTNCACNCTCGATCGCGTTGAAAANATATCGGGGTCGAACCAATTNCATNCAGGTAATTTACCTTGGNCNGTAGCGAAGTCGTTTCCGGCAAATTNATGTGCAAANCAGGTTCCGGGAAAACGGGGTTGTTATCGTTGATGTCAAGTACAGTGACCTCGATCTCCACCGGCGCNNTACCGGCGGTCATCGGCACTGCAGTTAGCCGGATGACATCGCTCGATAGGCTTTCGCGATCTATGCGGACCTTCGTGGACAGNAGCGAGCCGGATAAACGAAAGTACGGCGTGGGTGTGAGCCTGCAANGAAATCGNAAAGTAGGATTTAGGGCGTTTAGGCAAACTANGGANTNCTGCCCAACAAGAGCGAATCTGGATGTCGGGCTGNAAGATGTTATCAATTCANTATACACGCNACNATGCCACNNGACATTTGGCCNTTCTCTGTCGATGCAGCCNCTTGGAANACTATCNACAAAGATACANANCAATGCTGCATATATTATGCATTCACGTTGTTGGAAAACGCAGTNGCGAAGTCAAGCATANTGGTTTCAAANCGGAATGCATATTTCATNAGTTGCNTANGCAATGTGNAGTNGGTATTTCGATAACCTGTAACCGAAATGTGAATCTCATTTCGTATAAAAGTGTGTNCNCTGTATACAGATGCCANGTNCTTCCAATATTGAATAATAAGCCAGATATAAACCAAAAAACAAGTAACGAGAAATGAATTGAGCCCGCCTACAAGGCAAAAAGCTGNANATNCCCNAACACAATCGCTAACAAACGTCGCNCANAGCCNCGACGGCGCTAGGGCCTGNGCCCATAATCGCGTCAATAAAAANCGANAANATAACATTAGCTTCCCGGACATAATAGACAGCTTAATAATCTTACGTATAATCGTCATTGACTCCATCAACATTTCCTACACTAGTGCCGGCGTCTTGTTCTTCNGTTACCGACAGANCGGACGCGTATNTCAGCGACGTCCCGATGAAAAGCGCTAAAATAACTCCAATGTTGACATATCCAATCATTATATNCCATATAAAATGATTTCAGCTACAAGTGTCGCGTTCTCATGATANTTCCAGGTAGCAACANAAGTATCGGCCAGAAGTCGCACNAAACANGTTTANAATGNAACGAATATACGTAGGTACGCTTCAGTGTAAGTTCTGAAGGCAAANGTCTTGAGATTGTAAACGTACGAAAACTCCACCCTGGTTCTGTCTNCTGNTGTAGCTTGATACATATTGCAAAATAGTGGGACATAATTAGTACGCTTGGATTTAGATAATAAGCTTATCGGGCTATGCCGCACTTGCAACAAACGTCCCTGCGTGGCCTATGAATTGACTACCGTTCTCCGCGATTGATGTCTCCNGAACCATTTGTGCAAAACAAGCCGCATTAGCNAGTATATTGCCTGACTCCACCCATCCTCTAAACCGGACCTGACTTCTACGAAGATCTTCTTATGTTTGACGGTCGGATAGGAACCAGTATTTTCCGAATTGTGTCGACTCATTATTGACTNATTGGATATCCTGAGATTTATGCACTTAGCTAAACTACCTNTAGTGCGTCCCTANAGNAACGTCCTCCATAAGCCAAAACTTCTATTAGGATATTTTANCAACAGATCTGATTAAATTAAATCAATGCANCGAAAGCAGTATCTAACCGAGGCTGAATCGAGAGCATGGATACAAACGATTCGTGAGATCGATAAATTCAAAACAAATCGAGAGCTGAGCCTGCCNCGTCTGAACTGGATAAGTTGATCTGTGAACGCTGGCCTATCCGCTCGCGGCACAGAATTAGCCTGCGGGAATTGTGGATTATTTACGCGATATGATCTCCTGAGTAGAAAAACACTTGGAAGAAACTACGCAGTTATCGTTCCGTCCGTACCAGTAACCAGACCGCNGGATGACAATCAGTAAATAATTGTGTTGCCAAATTATGGTTCCGGCAACAACGTGAATCACTTAATTTTCGAGTTGCAAACGAAACAATAGCTAGTAGTAATTCTTNGCGGTGATGCAGCTAAGCNGCTTAATCCTCTCATTTTGAGCAATCCCTAATTATATTCAAACAAAGTCAGGAAATATTCACTACGCCGATCAATAGTAAATCGGCGGTGGACTCGGAAAGATGACAGTCANTCCCTTGTAACTTGATAGACCAAAAGAACTATCGGATAAACACCAGAAAGATATTACTGATATGCCAGCTAAATATGCAACTCTTCGCGAACTATAAATATGTCCGTTGAAACTGCCGCGCATTGTCGNGAATTCGCACTGTNCGCTGAGTCGCATTCGTGAAGATCACACTTTATTTCCCTACCAGCTCTACAAACCCAACTACGTATTTTACCATTCCTGTGCTTAATTAGAAAGTTTGGTTACAATATCTAAACAGCCTCGCTACCGTTATCTACAAGTGACGCTTTGTGTTGAGGATTATCAAATCATTTCGAGTGTCATCTGAGCTTTTCACGCATTGTTCACCCGAGAGCCGAGATNGTTGTGATCCGTTTCAACTGCGACAGCATCAGCTAGCGGCGAGAACTTCCAGAANGAACGAGTATTGTTTGTACAAAATGGCGTCNGTTTCGCATGGATGATAGTGATGAGCTGATAACTGGGGCNAGTTTTTGTTGCACTAAAATCACGAGAAAGTTGCATTTAATTTTAACAAAAGTTGCAGTAAAAAGTTGCATTTATAATTTTGTTGAATTATTAGGGTATGAGACACTCGAAAGGCTCCGNTGTATAACCTAGTTCCTGCAGAGCTGTCAAATTTGTTACTTNGCCATTTAACGTTCTGACGAAACCTCCCAAAATTACATTTTCCCCGGCACACAGCAAGAAAATTACGCAATGCGGGAATAATTCCCCACAAAATTCCAAACAGCATAGCGATAACCCCCTCCCCCTAAAACAAGTAGAATAACACACACCAAACCCCGTANGTCCGCAAACTTGACCCAAGGCATTACAGAAAAACTCACTCTTGGCGACTTTAACAAAATCAATAGCCTGAAGAAGGGGACCCAGTGAAAATTATGTAATTTTCGGCGGTCTCGCTTGGGCGTTCGTGAACTATTTCAAATTTAAACGACAGAATTAATAAAGCGATCTATTACATATTATTCGGGCCCCGTCGTGCTTGGCACGGGGAGTTGAACTTCTCTCCATTGTGTCATAGATAACAGTGAGATGCAGCTAACCCATCATATAGATCTTTGTTGTGCAAATCGAGAAAGTAGAACCATACAGAAATAGTTTATAGTATGTTTTTAAATCACTCTTTCACGTTTTAACGCAATATTTGATAATAGTTGCAGCAAAAATTGGCTAGGAAAATAGCGAAAAGTTGCGAAAAGCTGCACTATTAAATCCCTCCNAACAGCTTAAAATGCCATAGTACATAGATTCTGAGTATCTACGAAGCTGTCGGAAGCTGTANAAAAGTTGCAAAAACTTGCCCTACTGATAACACATCTGGGACTGCTAGACTGAGAATACTATATCTATATTTCTANATCTATATTTCCTATAGCTTAACGGCAGAGGTGGTGAAAGTGTTCANCGTTTGCACTCAAGTAGAAGTAACGTAATAAANTTGTAGTCGGGCANAAGGACAAAANGCCTCCCGCGTTGATCAACATGTGGCCGTCGGCAGAGGGATCATGATTGCTTGTTAAAGAGTANGTAAGCAATTAGGCACGGACCGCAAGCAATAATAGAGCATGCAATATGCACCATTGCACCATACTCATACTGTCACGTGTATAATCATATCATTGAGAAGATTTAGCAATAATATCGCCACACGGAAAATATACCACAGAGAAAACTCTCGATTCTGNACACTGTTTCAAACATGTCGTAAATTCCTTTCTGTACCTATTTCTCCCTTCATTTGGAGACTGTTGGCATTGTACTTTGCGCTCGCCTCTCAAAAACGTGCGTGCGACTAACTATAGCGTGTATATATGGTCGAATGACTTGATTTTATCGTAATCAATCTCTGTCCTCGGCTATAGAAAGTTATTCGAAATGTGTCAAACGCATTCGATTGTTCCCGCTCATTTCCTATGGTGCCGCAGCTTACGCCCATTCTTCGGAAACTAAACGGTAAATATTTACAGGATCGGCTTTCCAAAAACATTTCCCCCGTTTAAAAAGGGNCTTGTTTGTCATGCGATTAGAACCCTAAAAGGGGCTCCACCAATAAAAGTACTTTTAATCCCACTCTGTAATTTATAATGTCGGGGCGGTCCGACTCTTACTATGCCACATTATTGCGTCATGNNTGTCTATAACTCGCACAATTTTGATTGTGAGTAGAATCCCGCTTTATGTGANCAGAAAAGNTGGGNCTCCGCCGCTAGTAATCGCCTAATCGGGGCGTTTTGCACAGCATCATGTAGCAGCCCCACCAGCAGTGAAATTACCTCGATGAGCATATGGANACTACAACGTATAGTACGCCTACATGGCTGTTCTGATGATGCATTTTAAAAACACGAGGTTTTGATTCCGAACCCCAACCCCATCACCTGCGTATGCCACTGATCACACACGACTAGGGCTGGGCAAAATCGAGTACCCGAGTTATTCGATTCTGAATCACGTATTGCGCTTCGAGTCGAGTATCACTCATNATGACGTCACAACATAATTAACTATGTCAAAGTTCAAAGATGTACATTTTGTGCCAACACAAAAAACATAATGCCTGTTATGCGTCACATTAAAGACTTGAGTATTTTCCGACCATACCGATTTCATTGCACCTGTCTCTGACAATGTTGTGGGATGATCATGACTTCGGAAATGTGGTATTTCCAGTAACGTTCGTAGCTTTGTACTACGTCTCGTATGCTGCGACACGGCCAATCAAGGTTTCAAGGCTTCCTCAGTGGAAAATAGCATACAAACTATAATTCTCGTTAGTAAATTAACTTTCAGTTGCGAGGAGCGCATAATTTCAGTACTCCAAAAATCGTCTTTTACTACTCGACTCGAATCATTAAAATTTATACTCGATTCAGATTCGAGTACTCGAATCATTAAGCCCAGCCCGACACACGACATACCACCACCAGAGCCACATGTCGACTTCTGATTGCACCATGCAGCCATAGTAATAACCAGAGCCGGCGTGTCATCACGAATGACATGAGTCGGATGTACCTGTACGTCTTGCTTGACCTCTGGCGAGCCCCTGAGTTGAGACTCGCTGACCGAATCACAGGGGTTCATTTGAAGCGTGAAGTTAGACAGGGTATAGGCGCAAGGATTTTATCTGGACACTACCTGCCATATGTTTTAAATGGACCTTAATCAGTTGAATTACAGAAAAACACAACGCTCAATGGAATTGTGGGTCCCAAACGTAGAATGGTATTTCGCAGGCTAGCATAGCGCGCGCGAGTATTATCCATATAGTCCTAGTTTCAAGCAGAACCCATAGGACTATACTAGATCTTGCGTTTTGAGTTTGCTAGATCAACTACGTATCTCTTCATTTTCATGTCTGCCGATGTTATATAGCATCCTTTTATGCAGGGGTGGGCAAACTTTTTGACCAAAGCCCAAAGGTCCATTGGCGGTTTTCCAAACCATTGCGCGGGGCTCTTGCGTATTGACGAGTTGAGTCCTGTTGTTTAGAGATAGGCTAGGTATCGGTGAACGCAAGACTCATCGTACAACGCACAAAAATCGCTGCCATTTATGTCGTGAAGAATCAGTGTATGTATTCATTAGGGTGGAGTGAGGGTGGAAGGAGACCCTGAGTGGTCGTCGGACCCCTTGAGTGGGTGGAAGGACACAGTCGTGATTCGACTGCTGCCATGGTACCAAATATACGTGAGGCTGTAGCATCACAGCCCCTATGGCTTGATTATTCCTTGAAGTATGGAGCGTACAAGGGGCCGTCCAAGATATGCTTGGCGTAAGAGGACGTCACGAGGTGTGTGGGCGGCGCCGTGCGCAAAGTCGGTAAAATGGCAAAAGAACATCCATGCTCTTCCTAAATGCAAGGGGGCTAACCTGGGAGTGACGACGCCCGATCGGTTGATTATGAATACTGTTGCGGAATACCCAAACGGGTGACGTCTCCAATCTCCATGTGAGAAAGGAGAAGAGGCAAGTCATGTTTAGACTGTGGCTTCAGTAGCAAATATACCATGTCAGCAATGACCTCCCAGCCTCGTCTGAGGATGGGTTAGTCTCTGGTGGCAACAGAATGAGGCCGAAAGGAAAATCCGACAGGAGAAACAAGCGGATCCCAGCCTGGAAGGGGCATTAAGGCGTCATGTTGTCGGCTCGGCAGGCATTAGAGGGTATCGGAGTATGTGCGCGGGCGGATATCTATTGGGCCACCTAGGCAGACTTGGACAACTAGATAATTCTAGTTGTCTAATTACACTAAATTAGAGCGAAATGCCAGTAATCTAATTCTAATCTAATTTGGAAAAGCTGAAAATTTTCTAGTTGTCCAAGTCTGCACCTAGGATCTTGTGAAACGTTTCAAGCCCTGGGTGGAAACCAATATGGCCTAGAGAGGTTTGAACTTGCGTTACGACTGTGTCCAGCCACCCTACTCAAAGGGGTTCGACGACCACAAAAGATCCCATTCCACAGCCATATTCTACATCAGGGGTCACCAATGCGGTGCCAACGGGCCCCCGGTAGCCCGCAAGGATCAGATGAATCGCCCGCGGGCCTGTTCTAAAAATATATGGAGCAACAGCCATTACCAGTGAGCTTTTACATAAGTAGATTGATTTACTTAGCTGTTCTTGTGTAAATCACACTAACATGTAACTTATTTACTCCTGCCATTTACCCGCGTCAAAATTTAGTGTTTTTTGGCTGTAACTCGTTTTGTGTTCACAATAGAGAAAACTTTCTTCTTAAGACAGATAGAAACAAGATGTTTTGGAAGCTTTTGAGCTATTTATCATGACTCTACCACCTGTGGTTGTCGAGATGGGCAATTCTACCCCCTCTCGCGCAGAAATTGGGGGTTTGCCGGCTGAACATGTGGGCAATCTCCTAAAATCAAATTTTCCTAAAGTTTTGGTCATTTGTCGGGATTTGGGACCCCCCTTTTTTCGATTTTATAACAAAGTCACTTTCACTCCACCCTAGTATTCATATTCTAGCCACGCGAAGCTTGAAGATATCTCAAAGTTCGGTCGAATTCGGTCAATAATATCGGTACTTGCATATATTGCGGGTCACATTTGTACCGCCGGGCTCAGATTGCAATGGCAACAGTATTCGGCACCTGACCCGGTTTCGGCCAACACACATAAATCATTTTGGGCCAAAATTTTATTGGCGTGTCCTGGCCAGGAGATGACTGGCTCTGAGATCAGTCCCGCGGGCTGCACATGAACATGCACATTGCACACCACTCAACGGAAGCAATCCAGCGACCTCAAGTGATACCGGGAATATGCCGTTTTCTCGCAATTGCGGATGCAGTTAGAAACAATTCGATATATTTGGAATATCTAAAACCAAGAAATACGGAGGCACATAATCGTGCGAAACGCTAACAAATTAAAATGCAGAAAAAGACTCAGACTTGTATTCATTTACAATTCTTTACGAAAACGTGGTGGATGGCCCCTTTAACCGCCTTGGCTTCGCCAAATTTCGTGGTCGGCCATAACCAAGGTTTTGGTTGGTCTTGCAAGTTCACAAAAAAAAATACCGCGCGGGCCGCTCAAAACGTTCTCGCGCGCCATGGGTTGGCCACCCCTACTTTATTGCCTCTCTACAAAGTGTTATTTGCGTTTATCACTATTTTTTCAGCAAATGTTTGCGTTTGTTTGGTCAACACACGTTTTCGGGTGATTTCGATGCATTCATATCTTTCCATTCTATTACAATCTTGAAGAGTTTTGAACGGACAAGATATTGCTGACTGTATTGAACTGAATTCTTCAACCTTCTAAAATTATTTTACTTCGTGAAATAGCCGGTCTATTTCAATCGCAAGGAGGATTTAGTACAGCTGCTGGTAACCTAACTGTATTAC
>ATSW01006711.1:0-17650 GCA_000444245.1 Botryllus schlosseri
ACTCAAAACCTTCTCGCGGGCCACATGTGGCCCGCGGGCCACGGGTTGGCCGGCCCTGTACTACACCATGGCCACCAGCGTGATAAGTCACAGAAAATGTGTAGCCTATTGCACATGATACGATACTAGTATACAGTACGAAAAATATTCGCGGTGCGAATTGCTAAAAATTTTATCGTAACGCCCCGTCTTCCACTTCCCGCCTATACATACATCTAGTACAGGGGTGGGCAATCTGCGGCCGTAGAGAGAAATTTGTGATGCCGTGGACAATAGACATGTAATACAATTAGTAGGCTATCAGTGTTGGCGGCCGCCGATATGAAAGTTAAATTTACGAATTGACTCATGAATTTTTGAGAGATTGATTAATCTTTGAGACATTTAATTGATCTTGAAATTTTCATCGATACGACTTCATTTTTCGATTCTAATATAGTAGCGCCCTTTGCAATCTGAGCCCCAGACTCCAGATGCGAACAGCGGAAGGAAATGATGCACCCCATATAGAACTACAACTTGAAATCGTGTGCTTCTAACGAAAGAAATATTTTTCTTGTACGTTTGGAAAGTACGTTCGGGAGATTCGAATATCTTACCACTATACTGACACTCCTAAGGGGAGGTCAAGAAATAACAGCGTGCAACAAAGTGACTAATACCAATTGGCCCACTCGAATATGCATCATCATTCATCATTTATAACTTGCCCTAAATATGCGAAAACACTCCCTCCATCAACTCTATCGCTGAATTTGATCACATGAGCTGAGAAAAGATAAATATTTGATAGCAGTGAAACACATACTAATATAATGACGAAATTCATTCGTGAATCTGAAAATAATTTCGCGCCTCGCGCGACCATACGCGCTCCCAATAACTAGCCTTATTCATTGCATGACAATTAGCGATTTCAATGCGTATGCCACGTATAGTAAGATGATATGAAAAAGTAGATTAGTCCGGAGTTCACCGGAAATGGACACGGACACTGCACAGTTTAACATGGATGTCTGGTGTCAAGTTAGTTAATTGCGGCAATGCCTTGGAATGCGGCCGTAGGCTACATAAGTAATCGAAATGCGGCCGCGGCCGTGTATAGCAAAAAGGTTGGTCATCCCTGATCTAGTATATTGCATTGGCTACTATACGGCCGGTCGCTGTGGTACGCAACTCATGCACGGTTTACCGAACAGCAATATTTCATCCCATTTGCGAAACGATACCAGTACGATTGTTAAATTAATTGTGGCATTTGCATCGAAGACCAAGCACATCAGGAAGTAAGGGTTATTATTCTGTGTAACGAAAGAAGACATTCCCATAGCAGTGCAGTCAGAAACGATGGAGAGGCATGCTAGAAAAAGCGTTCTTCTGATGAGCCCGTATACTGTACTTTTACGGGTAATTTTTGTGGTTGAACGTTTCACAGTAGCACTTACGATGTTGGATTTAGCCTTGACGATGGAATTGTGCAGTGAGTGACGTGGGAGCTTCGGACTTGTTGTCGGGATCACCGATATCACACTGTTACGCGTGGAGTTATGGGAACGTTCGATCGAATCCAGACTGCTTTGGACAGTCAGATCATTGATCTTCGCGATTTTCTTGTCATCTCTTGAATTGAACGCCTTCAACGACTTGGAATGCACGTATAACGGGTGTATGAATAATCCCAGCATCATAGCCTGGCTCGATATCAGTATAGTTGCATAAATAAAGAAGTCGCCTGATGAAACAGTGGTTTTATATCTACAACCCACACCGCTTGACTCGTATCGGTGGAGGATTATTCCAAGGACAAGTGTTGTGGCCAGCAGAATCACTACAAATATCAAGCTAAGCCTACTCAATATAGAAATGCATTTGTTGAGCAATCCGCCAAGTGACGGATGCTGATAGAATGCTCTCTGTCTTAGCCAAAGAAATGAATACATTGATATTAGAGTTGCGATGACGCTGGTGTTGCTTATATAGATAATTGTTTGGCAAGCGATGTGTGCATTGGGATATAGGCCTGCGACGTAAATTGCTAAAGACATCGTGAATCGAACCAGTGAGATGCACTGCATCGCCGTCGCAGCCTTGAATATGATTCCACCGTTCATGTCCCTCCTAGAGCTTCGCTTCAGTATGCTAGTACGTTGAGCGTATGCGAAAAATCCGGCTATCACCCATGCACTATAGATCAGTATTAGCACCGGAACAACTATTAATTCTTTTCGTGGGTCCTTGGAATCATTATCCATTCCGGTACCTTGCAGCAGCGTTGCATTCGTAGACGTTTCATTCATTGTCAACTAAATCACTTTTAAGTTCTTGCAAATTGCGTATGACATCACTGGCACAATATAAAATTTATAAAAGAAATTTAATTAACAAATCCTCGCTTATAATATTTATTTATATCAATGTCTGATGAAACGCCATTCGACTAAACGCTTACAAAGCGGATCTCCGCTTTTATTTCCCAAAAGGTTAATGCCAACAGCATACCAAAATGGCAATGACTTGATTTCCTCTAAATACTGACATCATGTATCCGTTGTTCTAAGTATTGGGTGACCTTACGTTGCCATTCCAATTTAATCGTCAATGTACCCCAGCACGGTATCATGACTGGTGTTGGCAACACCATTAAAGTGTTCACGGATTTAACAGTCATTAGTTCGTAAGATCGTAAAGGATTACAAGAAACAGCCCAAAATTATATTGGATTATATGCTAAAAAGTCACCCAAAACATTGGTTCAACCAAGGCCGATGGTTACGGAGATGTCAAATCATAATTTGGGTCGCGGGCTGAGTTGAAACCCTTTGATCACTTTCGGGCCAAATCAAGGGCGCTATATGCATTAGTCGAGTCGATGAGTTTTGTGTTGCTGTGCGATGTACCTCATCGCGTCACTACATTGGCTGAATGAGCAACGTCATATCACACGCAAAACTGTCAGAAAAATAACCGAGCACGACAGATATGTTCTACCCCACATTTACTTCCTGTATGAGCGGAGAATTGACGGTATGCTTCACTCTCAAACAGGCGGAAGAAATTGAAAGTTAGGTCAGCCCTGCAACTATACGTCACAGCAAAGTTTTGAAGGCAACTGAAGAGTAATCAATCCGATGAAATTTATATCTGAACTCAGTATTCTTTTTCCGCAGGTAGGATTCACTCTCCAACAACTTGATTATGATTATGATAACGGTCAGCAACAAGTGGGTCGGCAACATTCTCCGTTTTTTTTTATTACACTCACTATATCTATTTTATTTCTGTTCGCATCCCTTGCATGTGTTTGGGCGCGTGACAATTTCATCAATGCATTGCAATAATCAAATACTGACTAGTTGTGGCGAGATGGGCAGCACTTTCCCTGGTAAGGTAAAGGCTTTGTATAGTCTGACAGAGCAAAAGCATTTGCAAGTGTATGTAGAAGGCACGCAGATCCCTGAAATATACAGGTAACAGACACATGCCCATTGCCCATGTTGTATCAGCTTCGTTTATGATATCAGAGGAACCTCTGTCCCACCCCAAGAGGCTACTTTTAGGTGTCAGCACTCAACGTATACCCAACTAATGCCAAGTTCTTTTACTCAGCGACCCATCTCGTTTTTAAACACATGTATCTNTNACGCCGGACACAGCGTAATCAGTAAATCAAAAGCGAAACTTGTTATTCAAATGGAAGTATATCTTTGTGCTGATGTGGTTAAGTTTCAGTATACCGGCGCAAATATCTCATCAACAATGCAAATAAAACGCTGAAACTAATTGTCAGTTTTGTGTTCGCGAAATCAAGTTCATGTGTTAATTGAAACCTATTGAAGACAATCATTTCCGAATATTTTTATGTAGGCACACTTCTCTGCTGTGTGAAAGTACATACTAAACTTTGAATATTTCGCTTCGGCATTATTTAAAATATGACAAAACGTGGTCGCATGTAGACGCTGATTTCCTTTAAATTGGGGTCGCCACTTGAAAAGCTCGCCAACCACTGCTCTAGTTCAGGGGTCGGCAAATCCCGGCACGCGAGATGATTTTTCATGGCACGCCAAATGATTTGACGAAAACGACAACCGTTTTGTTGCACAACATGCCACATAAGTTTTCAAATGGAAAAAGATAAAATTATTTGATAAATAAACATAATACAGAATCTTTTTGGGGCTGATTTTAGTTATCCTGGACATTTTTTCGCGCTCAGTGCGATTTACGATGACTTAGTTTCTTGATTTTTGGAAACCCACAAATATACATATGCGGCAACCTAATATCGTATGAAACCGTTTGGATGATTTAGTGTGCACTGTGCAGCCTTTGGTATGCGAATATTTTATATGAACCAGGATTTGGGTGCTGGGCATTTCCTCGCTAGGAGACACACGTTTCGGCAACATGCGACTCCGTGCACTGCTGTGTGCGTGGCCAAATGATTTGCGGTGATAAAACATTCACATGTAATAACCACCGCATGTTGGCCTAATCGTTTGACATTGATATGTCCACTGTCCGGGCGCCTAAATGACCACGCGAATAGTCCAGCTCCCGCAGGTTGAGCCGCACGTCTCAAATGAGACCCACAAAGGAAATAATGATTCCCGTGTCGAAATGCGAATTTTGAATTGTGTTCGTCTCACGAAAGGACATGTTGTTTTAGTTTCGTTTAATAAAGTGGTTACAACCAGTGGGGAATTACCCACCGGCGGGGAATCCACGAGTTTCTGGTAGGGTTCTGTTGGTCTCAACTTTACCATTATCAAGTCCTTAATAAATAAAGTCCGACCAAAGTTTATTGGCGGAAGCATTTTTTCGGGTGGAGTTTAGGTTGTGAGGAATGAAGACTCGGAATACAACAGGGGTGGGGAATGAGGGAAAAAAGGTTGGGAACCACTGGCCTAATACGTGTAAGCGATTCTAATATATCTGAGGCAACGGGAATAACCATTACCGCTATACCGCGACTTTGGGGCTTTGCAGACAAATCTAGTGTCAGACCAACTTAATTGTGACATCAAATCGACTTGAATGATACAGGAATTGGCACATTTNTATCATCAGTTCATCTCATCATAACATCTTTGATGGGCCTGTCACTTATTGGTTATGGTGCCGAACACAGTAGACTTGGAAACGATCAAGGCAACCACAGAAGATCGATCTTTACGCGACTAAATTTAAATTATGCTGTAGGTCTAGTGCGGTAGCGACCAAAATGTATCCCCTTCGCGACCAATACTGTAAGAATCACTGACGTAACCGATGCCGTTGCCAGCTGCAGATAAGTTGTTGGTGTGATTCCTGACTTGAAACGTTAAATATGCCAAATTTAATATGATTGACACGGGCAGTTGGTAATATTTTACAATTTTTTGATATTTTGGCACGGTGCATACGAAAGGTTGCCGGCCCCTGCTCTAGTTGGAGGTGCAGGAACTCTTTTTGTCAAAGAAGTCGTAGCCATACATCAAGTACAATCAACTGTAAAGAAACAATCAAAGAGTCGCTAAGTCATGATGGCGCGAAAGTTCACTACATGGGGTTCGTCGTGTGCACCATATCTTCTGTGCGAAAAGTGTTATTTTATAACAACCCTACTAACCAAGCCGTCAGTTTTAGTCACTTCGTAATAAAATGCTTTGTTAACTGTGCAAACACATCCATGAAGGTATGTTTTTCTTGGAAATTCATACTGGATATTACAACATAGATTTAAATTTGTGATGATCGCCCTATACTTGGTAATTGCTAGGGCAAGTTTTTGTTGCACTGAAATCACGCGAAAGTTGCATTTAATTAAAAAATATTGCAGTAAAAAGTTGGATTAAGAATTTTTGTTGAATTATTAGGGTATGAGACACTCGAAAGGTACCGTTGCATAACTTAGTTGCAGTAAAGCTGTCAAATTTGCTACTTCGTCATTTACCGGTCTGACGAAACCACCCAAAATTACATTTTTCCAGGAACACAGCAAGCGGGAAAAATTTTCTCAAAAAAATCAAACAGCATAGCAATAACCCCCTCATCCTAAAACAAGTCGAATAACACACCCCAAATCCCCTAGGTCTGCAAACTTGACCTAAGGCATTACAGAAAAACTCACTCTTGGCGAGTTTAACAAAACCAATAGCCTGAAAAAAAGGACCCAGCGAAAATGTAATTTTCGGTGGTCCCGCCTGAGCGTTCGTGAAATGGGAAACTGTTTCAAATTTTAACGACAGAATCAATAAAGCGATCTATTTTCATATTGTTCGGGCACGGTCGTGCTTGGCAGGGGTAGTTGAACTTTTTGCTTACAAGCCATTGTGTCATAGATACCAGTAAGATGCAGCTAACCTATCATAAAGCTCTTTGTTGTGCAGATCAAAGAGAATAGAAACATACTAGAAATAGTTTAGGCCTATAGCATGTTTTTAAATTACTCCTTTACATTTTTACGCAATATTTGACAAAAGTTGCAGTGAAAATAGGCATGAAAAATAGAGAAAAATTGCAAAAGATTGCACTATAAAATCCCTCCACACATCTTAAAACATCATAGTACATAGATTTTGAGTATCTAGGAAGCTTTCGGAAGCTGTAAAAAAAGTTGAAAAACTTGCAAAAACTTGCCCTAGTAATTACCAACTTATATTTCTCTGAAAGCCATACGCCGTCACCAATGATCCATACATGGGACGGGAGCCATAGGTTACCGAGCCCTAGCCTAAAGTCACCTAAACAGTAAACAATGATTCGTAACCGAGGCTGAACCAGGGATTTGGCAAAGGTCAAGGCACATACTGGACTCCTACATCAGAAATCACGCTGTTTTGCAGTAAATACACTTTTTATTATTTTGTTTTCTGAGAATATTGTGTTTATCGGCTGTGTTCTTTTAACACTGTCGTTGATATAGCCTACTTTGTATACTGTACTTGTGCAGTATATTTCGTTCCGTGCGGTGGTATTTCTATACTATACTATAGTAATGTAATTGTAATAGATCTGTAATGAATTAATTTTTATTGTTGTGACTCATCGGAAATTTCGGGTTCGCAGAATGCCATCCTTTCCGCATCCGCGTCATCATGCCTGGAACGTGTGTAAGTGCATATGTAATGAAGATCCACTTCCTTATTTGTCAAGTTGATGCGTTTTGTGTTGCTGTCCGATGTAACTGAATGAGCAACATCACGCCATTAAACACTATTAAAAAACAACACAGCACGACAGACGTGAGCTTCCATTTACTTCCTCGATATGTGAGAAATTGGCGTTACAGTAGATATGCTTGACTCTCAAACAAGCGGAAGAAAATAGAAGTTAGGTCAGCGCTGCAACTATACGTTACTGAAAAGGCATGAGGACAAGTGTTTGGATTCGGAATCTTCCTCCGCATTTTGGCTATGTGTCACTCTCCGGCAACTTCTAATATTTTCCTCTATTTTTTACGTTTCCCAATACACCGGAAACAAAGTGTCGGCTCAGTTTCATATCTAGCATTGACTTGATTGACTATTATCCACCTGTACAGCCGTAATAAAGTATAAAGTAACACAGGAAGTATGCACGGTAACTTACCCAAAATTATATTTCATACAGTCGCTTGATGTAGCCGTATGTCTGTAACTGACGTTGGTATTATTTTTGATCAATACCGCCTTTCAATGTACGCAAAGATTTCTTTTTTCCGCGGAGACAAAAACAGTTGCAATGTATAGAACTGAATCCGAGGAGGTCGGTTCAACTTGTAGAGTAACTTCAGGAACATTGATGTAACCTTGTATAGTGTATACCTAGCACGGTCCTAGGACGGGTCCGCGTTCGATGTACTTTGTAGATTAGTGGTTCCCAAAGTGGGCGCCCCCCTGGGGGCGCTGGTGAGCGTGAAGGGGGCGATGGCCACAAAATGGGTGATTGGGTGGCACTGGCTACAAATTGGGCGGTAGGGGCGGTGGAGGTTCAGAGGGCAACCTCTGCGCAGTGCTTAAAACAGCAAAATATATAGTAAAAACTGCAAAAATCGGTTATGCCAAGGCAATTATGGTCGATCCAGGCGTCGGTGTGTTCAAGCGGCAGTACCGTAAAATTCCATTGTTATTTACCGATATTTTCCTGCCCATCAACGGACTGATTCAGCAGTCGACAGAATCACCAGAAAGCGTGGTAAATTGTGTGGTGATAACTACGATGTGTTTGAACACTTATATTGCTGCACAGTTAAGTTCGATGGCTTTAAGGAAAACTACCTTCCGCCGATTTTACTCTCTGTTTCAAACGCGACTCCGTGCGCTGTGTGGGTGGTCAAAATGATTTGCGGTGATACAGCATTGACATGTTGACCAAAACGTTCGACATTGATATGTCCACTGTCGAGGCGCCGAAATGATCACGCTAATAGTCCAGATCCCGCAGGTTGAGCCGCACGACTCAAATGAGACCATCATAGGATAATAAGAAGTCCCGTAACGAAATGCGAATTTGGAATTGTGTTCGCTATTCCAATATATCTGGAGCAATTACAGTAACCTTTACCGCTATACCGCGATCTAGCTTGAAGCGCTAATTATGACAAAATTAAATATGGTTGGCAAGCCAGTTGATACATATTTTACCATTTTTTGATATTTTGGCACGCTGCATACGAAAGGTTGCCGGCCCCTGATATATACTGATACAAACATATTGCTGTTTGGAGACGTTTTGTTGGGGTTTGTGGGATAATGAAGTCGGAGAGAGTAAGGTCAAACAGGGTGACATTTTGGATTTGAAGTTGTCAGTCTCGGAAAATTAGTCAACAGTCGTTTGAAATAGACATTACTGATTTTTTCCTAATCTGTCCCAATGAAGGAATTGAAACCTCGAAATCTATTTTCTTCTGTGATATACATAACCACTATTTCAGAATAACTGCAAGATCAGATATTAGATAGAAATGGCTAGGCTGGACGTCATATGTTCATTAAAAACTCTGTTTCTCAATGTTCGTGCCATATTTGTTGGTATCACACCAAAAGCTGTCGTCACAAGCGCTACGCGTTAATATTACATTCACCACCACCTATCTTTGTGGAAATGGATTTGCGGCACTCGTTTATACCAAATCGAAGACGCGAATTGCCAGGAAAATAAATACAATTGCAAAATTCGCTTCGTAATAATAAAAGTATACGCTATTATACACATAGTGTGATGTTATTTTCACGAAAAGTCAATTTGTGGCTGTTTACACCACAACCACAAGCCTACAGTTAATATTTGCAAAAGACAGATAACGGTTGGACAATAATTGTGATAATTCTGAACGAATGCGGCAGTTCGCGGCGGTGCGTGACAGTCCAAAAGAGTCCTGCGAATACAAAAAGGTTGACAACCTCTGGTAAAGGTTATACCGGTTATACGTATAGGCTGCTCACAATGCTAACGTTTCGAGTAATAAGCAAGGTCCAATCAAGCCGTACCAGATCCAGAAAATATGGAGGGCATGGTCCTTTCAGCCGATCCTTTCTACGCAAACTCGACGGAACTGTTTCTTTTTTATTGTCTGCAACATCCAAATCTCGCGTTTAGGCTAATCAATGGTTTCGATGACCTTGAAAGTTCACAATAAATTAGGTAGCAATTCCATTTTTGAAAATATAACTAACATCGAAAATCACCGCGCATGTCACCCCCGATGTATCCATAGCAATACACATACGTTTTGGTAAAGCGGCTGGATATATGAGTTGAAATGTTTCTTAAGGGCCATATATTACCGCAATATCAATTTCCGTTTCGAGACTTGACTTGTCAATTCGTAGCACTTGCACTCACGGGATTCCCGTATCTCCAAACATGGCCCCTTTACAAATTCCTTAGTTTGATGATGTTTCATATATAGGCTTTCAGGCGTGCAGAGATGGCGGTCAAACTGACAGGTACAGTCACATATGCGAGTGATAAAACATTTGATATTGCTGTAAATCAATGTAATTCGTGTTACTTTTTAGAGCAATTTGGGATATAATGAAAAAGAAACGTCATCATAATACTATTTGATATACTATACGGAATTCGCTTTGACAGCTTGGCAATGACTGAAAACTGCACAAATGCAACGCACCTGCTCAGCGCTGGAAAGGAAAATGCATTCAAGGGCGTAGGGAAAGGATTAATAGTTGTTCCGGCGCTGATGCTCATATTTAGTGCGTGGATTATCGTGGGATTTTTTGCACATGGCCGAAGATCTGGCATACTGAAGAAACGCTCGCGGGGAGACATGAACGGAGGAATGATATACAAAGTGGGGATCGTGGTACAATGCCTTTCGCTGATTCGATTTGCTACGACTATAGCAATCTATATTGCCGGTCTGAATCCTGATGCACACAGTATTTACCAATCGATTATCCACGTTAGTGATGTCGCATTCGTTGGTCAGATTATAGCAATGTACATATTCTTGTGGTTCAGACAAAGAGCATTCTATCAGCATCCGTCGCTTGGAGGATTACTTAATAAATTCATAACAGCATTGAGTAAGCTTAGTTTGATATTTATAGCGACGTTGGCAGCAATAACGCTAGTTCTTGAAATCTACCTGAACCGATATGAGTCAAGCATGGTGGGGTGTAGGTATAAAAATCACCAAACCGTAGCTCAATCCCGTTTTTTTATTTACGCAGCTTTGCTGACATCGAGCCAGGCTGTAATGTTGGGACTTTTCATACACCCGTTATATGTGCACTCCAAGTCCTTGAAGTCATTCGATTCAAAATATGTCAAGAAAATCTCAACAGTCAGTGATGAGAACGTCGAAAGCGGTATGCAGTCGGCCCCACGACCTAATTCCGACGCCACGCAAAACAATGAAAGTTTGGTGACATCAATTCCAAGTACAACAGTCCCACATGCTGTCCCACAAAATGTGAACAATAAAACTAAATCCAAGTTTGTAGCTCCTGTGAAATCTTTAAACACGAAATCTACCCGGGAAAACACAGTATACGGGCTCATCAGGAGAACTCTTCTCTTGGCATGTATTTCAGTAGCTTCCGATAACATTGTTATGGGAGTTTCCGCATTTCTAGTACTCGATAATTCACCTTATTACTCAATGTGTTTATTCTTGGATGCAAATATCATGGTGAATCTCATAATCGTAATGATGTCATTTCGCAAATGGAAGGAAATATTGCTAGTACCAGCGGTTCTCAAACTTTTTTAGACACGCCCCCTTTACGATAAGGTAGTGAAAAAGTTCTCGCCCCTTTATCGTCATATCACAAAATGCAACCAGAGTGCTGGCCATCCCAACGGGTAGTTTGATGGCATGGATGGTTATGACTGTTGATGAGAGCATTCTCAAATATGAAATTGGGACTATACATAGAGCAAACACTATGAATCTGTGGTAAATCGCGCGGAGCGCGAAAAATAGTATTTGGCCGGAGCATCGCGACTCCCTTCATATCCTTCCACGCCCCCCAGTATGAGAACCACTGGCTTATACCATACGTATTATAGCTTTGTCGAGCATTTTCATATCAGTTTGATGTTCTTTGACAATTTCCATATACCTGTATCTCTACATGGAAATCTGAATTTCACTTGCGAAAGAAGCACGTACTATCGGACAGAGTGTATGATCCGACGGAACACAGAATCACACGGAGACTATATCTTAAAACGAGGAACCAGCATCGCGTTCCTTGTTCGTGACGTGTCACATGACTGATAAACAAGTGCTCGTGTGGCTTATTTATTGTACTGCAAGAACACACTGCATATATAGTAAGCTTTTTAATATGTAAAATACAGTCTATTGTATAACCGTATGTCATGATATGGTTTCATGTGTTGGATGCGGAGGCGCGATTACAGCGAGGGAATGCAAGTCCCTTTCATTCAAGAGCATTGCGAAACACCATGAATATCAAACAAACACTCACCCGGTGATATGGTAACATGCATCATCCTTGCTGCCGAGTCCGTTTAACTAACTTCCTACATCATGGGTTCTTAACCGGTGTTTCACGGAGGGGTTAACCATGTTAATTGTTGGGTCGCATGCAACATTGTCCGCCAGGAGTGGAACGCGACATTCGCTTTCGTGATAAATTTTAATCATGTTCATTATCGAACAATATCCACCAATCAAGGATAATCCGAGAATTATCAACGAAAAACTCATTCCGCTTCTACTAGTTTCAATTGAGTCAAATTTGTTTTGTATCGTCTTTGAAGACAACTCAACAATTTTACGAGGTCGACTGATTTTTTTTAAATATTTCTTAATAGATTAAAACTTTTAATTGGATCTGCGGAGTCTTATACTTGCTATTTTATTGAACCAAATTTGGTGTGCAGCGTTTTTTAGGGTAACCCGACAATTTTATCAGGGAATGGCGGGAATACAGAAAAAAAAGTTATTTTTAAACAAGTCCTACTGTACATGCATTGGAAAACCAATTGTTATTAAACGACAAAGCAAGAAACAATGCGAATGCGAATACAATAGGCTACAATACGCATATTGTTCAATGTTCAGACATATAGAATGCATTGTTTTATAAGCATGTTAAACCTCACGGCAAGCTGGGGAAATGCATGGGCCGCAATCATTATAATGCCACAATTAAGGCTCAAAGAGCTTGAACGCGACTCGGAAGCCGTACATTGGCCGACACCTGTTATAGCTATCCCGGGATTTTCAAACCCAAATTTCGATTTGAAAATGTTCCGCGACTCACCTCTCAATTTGTCGTGCTGATTAATACAAAAATGTACAGCAGCACCTTCGCTCAGACCTATATTTATGGCCAATGTGAGAATCTGGCGACTATAATGCGCGCAGTAATAGCATTTATGCAATTATGAACACGTCAACCCCGTCTATAAAGACCATTACAGCAACGTTTCTAAGGTCTTTGGGTCGATTTCTATCTCTGTCCAATCGAACTAGACAAGCAGCGCGTCGCTTTAAAATAACGATTCGACTGATCTGACTGACAGCTTGTTTGCCGGCTTCGCATTCCTCAACGGTCGTTTGTTTTTCTATTTAAAAAATGAACTAAAACTCTCAGAGATGATACGCCGATAGCATCCAGTTCATTGGCATTCTCGTAATAGTAATTTGTATTTAATTTTCGCCTCTACGACCTCAAGAGAATAGGCAACCTAGGTTGGAAGAACGCCTGCTGTAACCTATGGTTTGTTGTATGCATTCCAAGAGTCTGTTTACTTTTCCTTGTTACGTCGCAACGACGAAGCTCATACTATCCTTCGAATTTGGTTTGAATTTAATGAATACTATTCAAAACAATGCTGCACTCTATATCAGTGGTTCCCAAACTTTTTAGCTTGCGGCACACTAGCAAAATTCTAAAACGCTCGTGGCACACCTATACAGAAGAAAAGTTACTGTAAAATATATTCTCACGTAGCCTACTAATGGGCTTGTTACACGAGCATACGACTGAAACGATGATGCATTGTTGCCAAATATACGAGCATTTCGTCGTCAATTTCAAAAGGTCTCTCTCGATTACAACTATATTCATGCCATGTTCACATACAGGACCGGAACAGTATTTTGCCAACTACTCCCCCCCAAAAAAAACGCTGATCACGAATCCCCGTTGGTGGTCCAAGCTAACTTCCCCCTTCCCTCACTCTCCTTTATAAATGCGATTCACGAACACACGCACACTCATGCCGTAGGGTAGCGAACGAAGAACGGTGTTACGCGATGCATGAACGAGTCGTATTTACCGGTAGAGATGATGGAGGAGATGATTTCGAAAATTTAGGGTATGTAATGTACATCACCATTTTCAATTGGTAAAGCCAAAATTCCGGTGCTTATAATAATAATGTATTGATTCTCTTATAAATGCTAATGCGGTTAATGAGTAAATTAAACTGTAAATTATGGGTATTTTTTTAAAATATTTCACATAGCCACGAAGATGCAAAGACTAGTGAAATTATGCTCGATCAAAGAATAGGATTTGAAAGCAGACAGTCAAAACTCCTCCAATATTATTTAAACGGGTCCTATCGTAAATGAATGATCTGTGGCTGTTGATTGGATGATCTGTTGCTTTCCAATGGACACGGGGAATAGGAACCCAGATGAACCTGCGACCCGGAATTGAACCCTGTGCTGGATGTCACCACTACACTAACTAAACCATTTTGCTGCTCAATACCACTTCCATACGAACGCGACGATAGCAATGGCCATTATCGAGCCTCAAAAGCAATTCATATATAATTAATAGGACGCATAAATGAGGAAGAGATTGGAAATACGCCAGCACACTGCATAAACATATGTAAAAATACCACAAAACCAAACAAGTCATAAAAATGAAGACTAAAGAGGCACGTTTCAGCATGAGGCGGATGCGACATCAAGATTTACTTGATTAATTTTGGACATCAATAAACCCATTCGGAATTTTATGCCACCCTGCTACTACACCGTGGCCAATGTCCTTTGTCACACCAAATATGCATTGCTTGAGGCGATAAACCTATGAACTGACGGTTCGATATTTTATAATACACCGTATTAGTACTGTAAGAAAGATTTTCGTGGTATTACGAATTAGTATAAACCTATAAACCGTACCGTACAAATTCCCTGTCTGTGATGCAGTAGTTAAGCTAGGGTGACCATATTTTGGAAATGTGAAAAGAGGACACTTTTTCCAAATTAAAAAAAGGTCAACTTTCCGGCTTAACTCCCGAAATGTCCGCCGCAACGTTACTTCAGTACTGATTTCCTACATCTCAGTCGCATTTTCACTTATATTTAACTATAATTTTCGAAAAGAGGACAACTTCTCAAAGAAGAAGTCTCATTTGGGCGTCCTCCGGGGACACTTCCATAAAAGTAAAAAAAAGAGGCCAGATTCTCTTAAAGATGACGTATGGAGAGGTCTCAAACTCAAATGTTCTCGCGGGCCAATTTCTTAGTTTTGATGACGCCGCGGGCCGCACCACCAATAATAGGNATATTCAACGCAGAATTTCCAAGTAGGCCTTNTTTGACGGGAGTTTGAAGACAGGCATTCCACAAACATCATGAAAATGTACTATTCACGCTTGACACGGAAAAAATCATATTTTCAAATATTTGAACAAAATTGTTTTTATGCCGGGCATTATTTGTTCAAATAATGAGTTATAGTATAGACGTCATGCGAGAGGATGCATCATGACATCGTCAAACTGTCGGGTTATAATATTGCAGCTAGTGGACCTTTGACGTGCCGCAATTTTATGTAGACTGTTTTAAAATCTATACTGAAGATTGATCTGATATCAGAGCATTTGAGCGGTGTAGCCTAATCCGGTTTATGATATAGTCGTGATAAGTAGGCTATTGTTACTATGTCATTGCCAAAGTCAAATTAAATCAGCGTCAGATTTCGCCTTCGATTATTATTGGAACATAAAATACACACAATATCACATAATACACATAAAATCGCGCGTAGCGTGTAAATCATTTTCCAGTTGAATAAATTGGTCAAGAAAATATTCCACAGCATATAGGCCTAATTCCACAATGCATCTCGTACCCCATGATGTGGTGCTCCGAACTCCGAAGGGGTCTACAGGCCCTGGTGAAGAACCCCTGAAATACAAATGTCCAATCGCCGATGAATTCATTGGTGTTGTAGCTGTCGAGCGTGCTACTACCTCACTCGCTACCGATAATAACATGGATAAAGAGAACAGACAACACCCAGCATGTAACCAACTATACGTCACGGGGGTCACATAATGCCGATGGTTGCCATACTGACCTGATTAGATAGCTGCCCTATACGCAACGCAATCTACGANCTTTTGATATATTACTATTCCCCATGACAATTTGCATAGATTGATGCGTCCGNAGGATANCCAAGTCACCNTTCCGAGTCGCAAGTCCTTCTCTGATTTNAAAGTTTGACTCGACTCAATCACCCAGTCAATCCGAAATCGAGNAATTTACGAAAGATCGCACAAAACCAAATCACAATTTTCAGTCACGAATCATCAACGGATCATGTTTTATCATCATGAACTAGAAATGTGACGTAATAGCTGATCTCCTACCGCATGGTAGCTTTTTAAAGTGATGTGATAGTGTAGTTTTTTGAGATTTCAGTGTTTTTATAGTATAGTTTTAGGGCGAACTTCAAGTTCTTAAATCTAAAAAAGATATGTGGCACTGGAATATATTGTCGAATACTTGAAATTCAAAAATGCCGTCGCGGGCCGCACAAAATGCTCTCGCGGGTCGCGTGTTTGAGACCTCTGACGTATGGTAACCCTAGTTAAACTTACTGTATAGGGTCAGTTGGTATGATACGCAGTTAGCCCATGCATTGTTTACCAAACAATAGTATTTCATCCCACCTGCGAAACGACACCAGCACGATTGTTAAGTTAATCGTGGCACTTGCGTCCCAGACTAAACACATAAGGTAGTAGGGTGCATTATGCTGCGTAAGATAAGACGAAATTCCCATAGCGGTGCTATCAGAAACCATGGAGATACATGCTAAGACAAGAGTTCTTCTGATAAGCCCGTATACTTCATTTTCCCGGGTAGTTTTTGTAGTTGAACATTCTACAGTATAGCCCTTGCTATTTTGGATTTAGGGTTTGTAATGGAATTGAGCTGCTCGTGATGTGATAATTTCGGACTTATTGTCGGTATGACCCACATTTCACTGTTGTTACGGACCTGGAAGGTCGTACTTCCTCTGTCCCACCCATACGTCGTGAAACCCAATGATCCAATCCCCGTATCATGCACTATGTGTATCGTACACATTTTACTAGATAGTTACTGGAACAACACATCAACAAACCATGTGGTAGAGGATATCATTTGGACATTTAAATCAATCGTCACGCCATCCTGCTATTGAAGTAGTTATTATAAATATCTATACAGTTCCTTTGAAAAAAAGAGATTCGCGGCGCGGCACACAGTTTGGGAATCACTGGCTTGGAGTATCCCTAAATAAACTCAACTCCGTGGAAGGTGGAGCCTAATACTTTTGATTCGACGTTTTGCATTAACTGTGCCGTAAACGCAAATCCACGAATCTACCCGCAACAATGTTATAAAAATAAACTATAAAGAACGCAGTTAAGAAAATCTCAATGTTATAAACTATAAAAGACGCTGTAGGGACAAACTTCTAATACAACGAAGTGACAAGATTTACAGACGATGTTCAGCGAAACTAGTGTACCAATAAAGTTAAACGTAAATGGACTGCACTTAGAATAAAAAACAAGCGCGACAAAGGTGACCTTCCATTTACTCCCTCTATGAGCAGCAAATTTACGCTATAGAGGCTTCTCTCTCACACAGGCCCCAGGCTAGCGCTGCAACTATACGACTCAGCAAAGTCACGAAAAAACTACCGAGTAATCAATGTGATGAAATTTATTTATGAGTTCGGTAATCTTCCTACGTATTTTGGTAATCTGCCACTGACCATCACCTAATAACATTTTCCTCTATATAGTTGTCGACATTTCGATTCAGCACCACTACTCTCATCTTTCTCAGAATTCTATCACCAATCAATGTCGTAGCCAGAAAAAAAAATCGGAGTGGCCAAAACTTTGATGACGTAAAAGACGCCCCCCCCCCCCC
>ATSW01006712.1:0-22764 GCA_000444245.1 Botryllus schlosseri
CTACACTACAAAAAATAATTTGTAGTTTTGGTCTCAAATTTAAGACATTGAGAAGATTTGCTCTCATTTTCAGCAAATGTAGTCTTACTGATGAAATGAAGTCTTAAAATTGAGACTGATTCAGCTTTTCAAGACCATATTAAATTGTAGAGATTGATTATTCGGTCTTAAAATTGAGACTGATTCAGCTTTATAAGACCATATTGAATTTTCAAGATTATTCTGTCTTAAAATTAAGACTGATCAAACTTTTTAAGACCATATTGAATTGTCAAGATTATTCTGTCTTAAAATTAAGACTGATTCAGCTTTATAAGACCATATTGAATTGTCAAGATTATTCTGTCTTAAAATTAAGACTGATCAAACTTTTTAAGACCATATTGAATTGTCAAGATTATTCGGTCTTAAAATTAAGACTGATTCAGCTTTATAAGACCATATTCAATTGTCAAGATTATTCGGTCTTAAAATTACGACTGATCAAACTTAAGACCACATTGAATTATCAAGATTATTAGGTCTTAAACTGAGACCAATAAACACTTCTTAAAAGACTCATTGTGCTTATTGGGACAGTTTTTGATGTATCAGTTTTTCCGGTCTTGTTTTTAAGACAAATTTTGCTAATCAGGAAACATCATGGTCCGTGGTCTTATAAATCAGAATGGTCAGGGATATCTAGAACTTCCCTGCAGAATGGTAAACTGTCATGAGCCAGGAACACAAGACGTAATTAGCTTTCTTCAACAAATTTTGATCCATCAAAGGTCATTGCAAATACAATCTAGCGGTGGCTTGAGAGCGGAGAGCCAAAACGTATTTGGTGGTGCCATGTTTGTCGATTTCTCGCTGGTCACATGTCACACTTCAAATAAGTAAAATACAGAATGCATTTGCGCCAGAACAAGAATTCAAAGTACTGTACCTTGTCACTTTTCGCTGACACAATGGTGGTGGCATGTCGCACCCACCACAAATACTATTATATACTCTAATTCAACTATATATTGTATTGAGGATTGTATACAAAGTGGTAAGTGGAATGTACAATGATAATGTTTTGTAATAGGTATCTAAGGTATGTTAGGCTTCCCTTCATGCAGAGCCTAACAGGCTTAGGGCCTAACACTGACATGTGAATACCCCCAAAGCACTCGCAGTATTTTGATGTAATTTGTCTCTTGATTTTAAGCTACAACGGTCTTATTTTCAAGCAGTTTCGGTCTTAATTTTGAGACGAAAAATTCAAAAATTCTTAAAGTGACTTTTTATAAAAAAAAAGTCTTATTTTCAAGCAATTTCGGTCTTAATTTTGAGACGAAAAATTCTTGTTAAGACCGATTAGTTTTTAAGACCGATTGGTCTTTAAGACATTTTTTAATAAAAAGTCACTTTAAGATAATAAGACCAAAATTGTCTTATTATTTTTTGTAGTGTAATGCCTCATGGAGTAATGTTGTTATTGCATTGATGTGTTTGTTTAAATTCATTACGGCTAGGTGGACCATCGGACCTGTCTTTGATGGCAGACTTGTTGAAGTATGCCGAGGATTTCTTGTGTGAGATGATCGACGAAGCTGTTCTTGGGACTTGCTTTGAGGTGCGTTCCAGAGAAGAGATATTGACTCATTTATAGAATCTGATAATGCAATACAATACAAACGTAAATAATTTCTACTAAATCAATACTAGTCAGCCCTCAAGTTTTCCGGACCACTACCTGACATACCGAACCAATCTTACCTTCTGACACATGCCATCTCTTTTTGTCGCCTGTCCTTTTATATTATCTTCTCTACTTTTCATTCAGTGTGCATGCCTCTTCTGTACATCGCCTCTCGAGGCCAGGTGTGTGTCTGATTTCAAAGACTACTCCAAGTCGTTTTGACACCTTCCTGTCTTTTCATTGTATTGCAGGCTTGAGTCTTGTGGTGTTTTGAAATGAGAAAATTGTTGATGCTAAATTGAATTGAATGATAGGATATATTCCTATTGAAATAAACCCGAAAATATTCAATTTAAGTTCTGAGCCTCCGAAAGTATCTTCTAACAAATTTCTCTCACAAATTACTGCTGATCTCAGAATCGGAATGTAAATCAACCCCAAAGGCTTCTATGGTATTTTAGTAACAATTTTTGAGTTGCGGAGGAGTTTGCACAGTTGGTGATTCCTATCTGTTCATTATATTGGAATGTGTCGTATCGTAACATCGTAATTTGTGTGTGTTTTATGTCTTGGGTAGGTGGAGATGAATAGTAGCATCACCGGTTTCTATATTTTTGAAAACTGAGGATATCAAGCATTTCCTGAAAAACTTAAGATTTTTTCTGGATGTGTCCATTGTCATAGATTTTTAATACATGTTTAAAATGCTTCGATAGGATCGACCAATTAAGGTTTACAGTCAGCGATGGTGGAAAATAGTATCGGAACTATAATTCTTGTTGATGAATTCATTTCAGTGCTCGAAACCACTCACTACCGGTACTCGACTCGAATCATTGGAATTGATACTCGAATCAGGCTCGAGTACTAGAATCTCGACTTTCTTTTCCGTAGGTCCATCGCGCATTGCGACTCGGCACTTTGTTTCTTGACGAAGTCGATCCATCTGAAGAGGAGAGGTACAAATTATGCGAGCAAGTCGGCTTTGACATCTTTGGAGTCCCAAAGTCTGGAAGTAAAAAGCCGGTATTTTGGCGCGACAAGTTTTTTCATTTTATATTTGATTGAATTCAGTATATTGCGAACGAAAGTGCGGCTCATAGGATAAATTTTTTGAAGAGCTAATGTTATTAGGAACTGGATTCGGTTTCCTATGTGCTTTGTAGCGGACTTGGACAACTTGATAATTTTATTCAACCACATAATTCCGTCAAATCAGACGAAATGCCGGCAATTTAAAATTTGTAAAATGTTTCTATGCTCTCATATTAATTCTGATCTAATTTCTGCTTTCCCTGACAATGCTACAGGAGAACTGTATTTTGTGAAACGAACCAAGATTGCTGTACGGACGACGGACATTTTCTATTCTCATGCATGAATAATGAGAATGAACTCTGTTTCGGTTTTTCTTGCAAATTCAAATTCCAAGTTTTCTTGAATTCACTAATTCTGATTTAATTTGAAAATGAGTGTTGTTGTCATTTTTCGTCCAATGTAATTTGTAAAAAGCCGAAAATTTTCTAGTGTCTAGAATTGATATAAGCTGAACTTGATTTTTGTTGTGTTTCTTTTGCGATTTCAGTTATTCTAATTTGTAAAGGCTGAAAATTTTCTAGTTGGAATGAATTGAAATGTAAAACACTTGATTTTTTTGTTGTATTTCTTTTGCGAATTGGATAATTCTGATTTTAATCTAATTTGGTTAAAAAAACTGTATCCATCATTCTAATTGTAACTCAAAGAGCTTCTTGGAGGTACAGAGATTCAATATACAATTGAATAATATATTCATATTGAAATGAAACGCAATATTTTCAGCTGAAACTCGTTAGGGGTACTCATTAGCAAGTAGTAGAGAATTGGAAAGAACATTCTATATCAACCATTGAATTACAAAACATGATGTTACCTACCGGCATGAAATTTCGAATAATCTGGGAGAACAGAGAGCTTTTAAACTCAATGTACTATTTTTAGATGGTACACAAATTTGCTTGGCGTATTTTGATAAAAGTCAACTCCAAGGCACCCAAATGAAAGTGTGAGCAACCTGTAGTTTGGAAAAGCTGGAAATCTTTCAGTTGTCCAAGCATGCTCTCCATTGATCTCAGCGACAGTGTCAATTAGCTTGCTGAATTTCTCAACCAATACGCAGTTGGTGGCAGAATGGTCTCCGTTACAGATCGAGTGTGAATGCCCGAATTGCAAACGAACTTTGGCGGCCACCCGATTTGCGCCTCATCTAGAAAAGTGCATGGGAATGGGCAGNAATTCGAGCCGTATCGCTTCACAACGGATTGCAAACAGCGGGTTAGATTTGTTACCCTTGCTTCACTTGTTGCTAAAGTGATGGTCAAAGTAGTCAGCGTTGATACTCAAGTAGAAGTAAAACGAATGACTTAAATTTCNACACGATTAGAAGTAGCAATTTACAGGACATGGCAAAACTACTTCAACTGAAAGTCNAAAATTTATTTCTGAANAGTATTTGAAGAAGTAATTCCANAAAGTAGAGTAAGCATTCAAGTAACTACAAGCAGGCAAAATCCACGCAAGTACTACTTTTGAAAAAGTAAAATCAGAAGTTTTAAAAGTAGTTTTACCTAAAAGACTGTTCAAGTAAAATGGGAGTAGTATAAAAACATGCGGACTTGTGTAAGTAATATCCTAAGGTTAATAAGTGAGTAGTTTTAGCTAACAAACTGTTCAGGTATAGAAGTGGCAATATTCTAAAACCACTTTCGATTGAGNGAGTACTGTAATTGGGCAAAATCTACCTGGGCACATAGAAGTACACAGCTANTGACCACCCCCAGCCCCAGTTATAGTTGAATTATAGTTATATAGAATATAGCTCATCTCCATTTTTTCAAATTTTGAGAACCATTTTTCAAATTGATAAAAAACCAAGTTTTGCAAGTTTTTTGGGACATGTTNATGTTTTACGTATTGTTTTAAAGTTAACCATGGCCAAGATATGGCCATAAGGAAAGGAAAACTTTACATAAAATTGATTTTCTGAAAATGTATAAGTGGACATAAGCTATTTTCTTTCTACAGCGACGATNTACAGAATATTGAATTANAGCATATAGTTNTATAGAATTATACTACAGTTTAATCTTGCAAATTGAAAAATGATAGTTTGCTTGAATTTTAGCAGCAGAATTACTTGTTTATGTGTATACTGGTGCAACCCTAACCCTACCACTTTTCAGGAAACAGTCTGTCACCGATATGAACGATGATGAAGCAGATTATGACGCCGATTGGATAGCCGGCTACGAAGGCGCCTCTCGGAGATCTACCAAAAAACGAAAGTCCGACAAAGTGTCCTCCTCTCCCAGAGTCAAAAGCCAGCTCACAAAATCAAAACTTCAACCCGGTATCGGACGTACCACCGATCAAAACGAAAATATTCAAATAGACGTGGTCAACGGAGGCTTAGTTGTGACGCCTGAACTGGCTTCGACCCCTAAAATACGAATCAAGTCCCCGTTTGACCCCTCGTTAGGAACTTGGGAGCCTGCCAGTGTCGAGTCCAGACCACCGGACGTTTCACGAAAAAAAAGCAAGCATTCGAGTTCGAAAAAAAAGAAGCGACAAAATATTTCACAAAATTATTCTTATTCTTGATCGATGTTAAGTTTTCATTGCAACCGCGAATAGACAATGTCAGCTTTCGGATTTATTGTGAGAGATCATGAGCATTTTGTCATGAGTGTGAGTGTTACTTGTGTGCTTTGCATCGTATTATTGATGAAAAAGAGTTTTGGTCACCATCTGAAGAATATCTGTTTCGAATTTGCATAAACTTGAATTTGAAATATAAGTTGGTCTGTTCGCAGTTGGTCTGCTCTTTTTAAAAGTACCAGGACAATTGAATTGAATAGTATTTCCAATTCATATTGAAATCCGGATATTTTCGGCTGATCATCGCCAGTAGAGAATTAGAAGAACTGAGTGGTTTCTGTGTTTTGAATCAAACCAGTCGTGAGTTTGGGTTAAACTGCGACAAGACTAATGAAGAGTGTAATAATATATATCCGTGCTACAGGAGTATGAGATATAAGTTGGCTTGCTCTTTTCAAAGGTATCAGAGCCACACGTCTTGAAGTTGTGAGATGAAGCCCGTATTCAAGAACAATTCTTGGTACTCACCACAGTCACGCGCAGCCCGGGTTCCTGAAACAAAAATAAATGCGATTTAATCACGTAACTCAACCTTAAGTTCAAGGTTTGTTTGAGGCGCACATTCTTGAGTATGAGTTTCTTGTCAGGAATCACGATATTCTAAAAGACACTCGGTGGTTTGAGGACGTTGGACTGTCAGCTAAACACTGTAACGCCGCAGTTAAAGGGAACTTGTATTCGGCCCACTTCTAATGCCAGAGAGGTTTCTGTGTTTGAATCAAACCAGTTTTGAGTTCTGGTTAAACTGTAATAACTCTTCAGCTATCAGCATTATGCATGGTCCTATGTTGCCTGTACAGTGTACAATGTATCTGAGTCGAGTATTGGGTGATGATTCATTGTCGTTTTATATATTCAAGAAAATGAGGCGAACAAACCCGAAAATATGTCTGATTGCCCGATTAAGTTCAATGTGGAATACTTCATTTGCTTCGCATAAAAGGTAGATATTTGAGCAGGTCAAGAAATATCGAGTATATCTTATGCTGATTGATTCGATAAAAGGACAAAAGTGATGAAAAAGATTGTGGCATTCTGTGTCTTAGGCGAGGTCGCTATTTCGGATAGTAGTCTGTAATCTAGCGGGCTGTTTAGTATTCATTCAGTAGATTCGGCTTATACGTCGACCATAGCAATTGCTATGCTTCGACTTGAATGTGCCAGTACGTACATGCCCGACGACCGTCTTATAGGCTACGAGATACTGCTCCAAAGGTATCCAAATCCGAAACAGAATTTCGACTTGAATATATAAAATATTCTCAAATTTGGTGGTCGTTATTCTATATATACATCTCAGGCTCAGCTCCGTGTAAGCATGGATATCTAGAACTTCTAACCTTACAATATCTAGCTATCCAAGTAGTTATGTTGATGGTGCAATATCCATGAGTACCGAATACTGTGCATGCATATTTTCTGTACCACCACCGCTGCCGTGTGTTATGTATTTTGGTTGGATGAAAATAAAGACTCTCTCTCTCTCTCTCTGAGTAATCCAGTCACGCTCGACAAGCCGTGATAAAGGTTGCCACAGTAATGAATGTAAACAACCTAAAGTTTACTCGTGGAACCGTAAGAAAGTTACCGGAAACTCATCTGTTGCGGTGGGTTTTAGTTTTATCGAAGCGCAGATTAGTACTTCATACACAGCAGGACAGAGTACATGTTCCAAAAATCAGCCCAGGGTTGAAATTATATTGTTTTTTTACAGTTTAATTCAGGGTATCCTCCAAATGTCAAATTGTGCCTGAGTGCCGAGGAGATGTTTAGCCACTGTAACTGGTCCATAGGTCAAGTGGAAACTGGCTGGAAATGATATTTCGTACCTACATTCGATGAACAGATTCCAGAATACATTGTTCACAAAAATTCCTAGTTATTCTGATAAATTTCCTCCCAGTCCCAGGGAGTTACGTATGCCACTTCCAGCAGCAGCCCATGCCGTTACCATATTTATCTGATGCGAAGATGATATGTTATTCTGTTTTTACAGAATACCATTTATTGTTCTCGTTGAGCCATGGAAGCATCATAACAACAGCAAAGTAAGATAACATGTTTCTTTTCTGTCATAGATAAATCATTCTCAATGAATATTTCATCACAGATGCAGTTCATGAATTCCTCTCCGGTGATGACGATGATCCTGCAGCCGGACTTTACCCCTCCCCGGCCGCAGATGATATCGTACATGGTCACACCCCCCGACAACCGGACCCATGCGAGAGAAAGAGGTTTAGAGCATTGATGTTTTCAGTACTGTAACAGTTCATAATTCAGCACGGTTGTAATAACTCGAGTCATGTCTTATGACTCGTGTCAATATTTTTTGGTGACTCGACTTGAATCGAGTCAGCTTCTTCATTTTGGAAAATAACTCGACATGACCTGAGTCAATTTGTATAATGACTTGACTTGTACTCGAGTACCGAGTGATATGAATTGTGACAAATCAAGCCACACTCTTGTCTTGGTTTTAGACCTAATTGAACGTTGAATTAGATAGAAGTAGTGTTAGTGCAAGTAGGTAAAACCTACTTGAGTACTTTGCTAAAGTAGAAGTAATTTTTTACTGACCATCTCTGGTTGAGAGTGAGATAAATCAGTATGTTATGAATGCGATGGACTCGTTTCACTCAAGCAGAGTTGTAAAAAATGAGTTGAACATATGACTTGAACTCGAGACTGGACAGGAATAAACAGCAAGCCTAGGGCTTATGAATCGGACTCGGGGCGATTTTAAAATGACTCAACTTGACTCAATGGTGAATTGAATATGACTTGAGCCAAAATTACAAATGCAAGATTGATTTCTGACTTGGTCATAACCCTGAATAACAGCATTCTATTCTTTTCAGTTACAAGAAAGTATCCTCCACCTCCTCGGTCGCACAGTTACACGGATTCTTCCACCACGACGCGACGTAGCACGACGAGATTGTTCAACCAATCGACGCAGACGCAGATGCCTGAGCGACCGGCCAGGATTCTTCAACGACCATCTTCTTCTGATTCCTCCAGATTCAGTGCCTCAGCTCGAGCTCCATATGCAGGTTAGCATTTTTAACTAGGCCGGTCACACTTTCTTTTGCGTAAAATTTTGTGTAAAATTCACCTACCTAGTGTGCGTCTAATCTAGAAATAGTAAATTTAGCTTAAACCATCTGTTTGCTTTGATTACCGGAATTTGAATTTCCTGTGACGTGACAATTTTTGATAGGATTGTTGATATACAATGTTATTTCAAGTTCTCTACTAGTTGCTAATGTGTGTCGGCTGAAAATATTCAGGTTCATTTCAATATCAATATACTTGTTATTGAAGTTCTGTACCTCCAAGAAGCTCTTCTGTCTTTTTTATTTTTCTATTTACTTATTTAATATTGTCGGTGCAATCTTTTTCGTTACCATTGCATTGACTGGGTCGCAGCTCGTCTGGAAGTTACATCTGGGTCGCGTGGAATGAATTATCACCCCCCTGTACCAAACAATGCTTCCATTCCAACCTACGACCCTACGAGAGATCGACATATGATGGATTTCTATGCAAAGAAATTCGGACTCACTCCCAGACCCCCTGCAAGACCCATGGTAAGTGACTTTGTTTTATTCTCGTCTGTGCTATTGACTTCAAATATCATTAATAAAGCAGCTCATGGAAAAATAAGTGTGAAAATTTTGTTGCAATTGTTTCCTATTTTCTTTTTAAACTTTTTTTATACTTTGTCTAGTTACTTGTTTCATGTAGTTTCATTGGAAACAGTAAATGTGCCAAATCATATTTACATGCATACATAACTGTTGTGACGGTACGTCACGTGCAGTGGCATACGCTAAGGAAGTGGGTTCAACATCGAAACCCTGTCCTTCTGAAATGCCATTGTTGTCTCCCATATTTATAAGCTCATTCATGATTCAGCAATTGGTCTCACAAGTCTCACATTCTGAATTGGTATCGGAAAAGGAACAGCGGAAGTTACACAGATTTGCAATAACTATTCATTTTCATGTTTCCACTTTGTGTGAAAATATATTTTCACAGTTTTCAATTGAACAGTATATTCATTTTGAAATATACCCGAATATTTTCGGCTGACACTCGTCAGGGGTAATCGTCAGCAACTAGTAGAGGATTGGAAAGAACATTGTATATCAACAATCGTATCTCGAAATATCAAGGTGACAAATTTCGCGTCATTGGGAGGGGCCGCTCACACTTTCATCCGTGTGCCTTGGAGTCGACCTTTATCAAAATACATCAGTCCAAGCTTCTGTCAACAAAAGGAGTTCGTGTACCATCTTAAAATAGTACATTGAACGTTCTCTTATTTGAGATTTCATGCTGGTGACGTCATATTTCGAGATACGATTGTTGATATACAATGTTCTTTCCAATTCTCTACTAGAAGCTGACGATTACCTCTGACCAATGTTCTATCTAAGCTTCGCACATGCGCAAATGCGCAGTGCTGACACTGACTCTGCGCACAGAAAATCTAAGTTGCGCACAAAAAATCCGAAGTGATGATCTTTTTTTTTTGATTGTTACGCACTGTTGTCCAAGGGTCTGCGCAGCGAGTTGGCGAGTGTGCGCAGACTCGTCAAAAATTAGAGGGAACATTGCCCCTGACGAGTGTCAGCCGAAAATATCCGGGTTCATTTCAATATGAATGGATACTATTCAATTGTATATTGAAGTTCTGTACCTCAAAGAAGCTCTTTAGCAGTTTTGTTCTTTTAACACTTTGTTGATGCAAAGTTCATTTTGTGAATAATCAATAATTGTGAACAATCAATAATTGTCAATAAATTTATAGTACCGTAATATATTAGATATGTATTGCGGTAGATTTTTGTTTTTATGATTCTTGGGTTAAGAACCACTGATATAATTATACGGTATAATATGCGTATTTCATATTAAAGAAATCATTACACATATTATTGCATTAAACTTTTTACAACATATGTCATTATTCATAAATAACAAATAGACCAATATATATATGACAGTACCATGTGATCAGCTGACTTGATCAATAAATCAATAATATTATATTTTCATCTGAACAAGACACACACAAAGTAAAATGTTATATATACACAAGACACAATGCGATGAATGAACAGGTAAGAGGATGGCGAAACGACCAGTTGTGATCTCTTGATCTGGTATCCACCTCGGTCTAGTGCCCGGCTCATTGGTTGTATCGCCGGCCATCATTTCACTGAATTATTTTCTCTTATTTTGAAAATAAAATGCTTTCAAATGCCGTTCTTCCCCAACAGTCTGCCCCCGAACGATCGTACCGATTCGGATCAGCTAGAAACCGGCACGGAGGGTGAGTGGGTGAGATCTACGCTTCTATGAAAGTGTCGTCATTTCAAATTGTTGCGCAGAGACACTTACATTCAACGTAAAAGAAAATCAAACAAACGTGAAGCAGATTACAAAGTGACAGTAACTACTGGAGAGAAAGCAAACTGCGGAACTGATGCTCGGGTTCGTTTGATATCGACTAGAGCCCGATCGGTCTCTCAGTATTGGGTCATTACCAGTAAAACCGATGCTGCCACCGATAATCCCGATATATCCAGCCGATATTCAAAAGATTCGACATGTAGATTAAGGAGCATTTACAAAACTGTATGGAATTGATTTGAACTGCTTTACAGCTATTGCAGTACTATTCCTTTTTCAGAATACTCAAGTGGGTTTTGCCTACCCGCACTAATTACTCAAGTGGTTATGGTTATAGAGTACTCCTTCCAGCTAAGAGATTTCAGTTTTTCAGTCAAAACTAGGGCTAGTACACTTGACTCTTACCTATTTGGAAATCGCTACTTATACTTGTACTGGAGTAGAAATTTATGACATTCTACTTCCACTGGAGTACCAATGATGACTACTTTGGTCACCTCTGCCTGTGATCTATAAGAAATAGATCAATATTCCCCGTCTATTCGTTACAGATTATAATTCTTTGACTCCCTATCCGCTTGTCTCACACCAAAATTGTAGTTTCTTTAGTATTTTATTATTATGCTGAGCTGAATTGATTGATCCCAACCAAATGCATCCAAATTTATGACACAATATCTGTATTTGTTAATTCAGGGTGTGATCAAATCAGTTGATCCTACCCAGAGTCATATCGGTCACACCCTGTCCTATACCGTTAATTTCATTTATTGTTGTTTCATGTGCCAATGATGTTTTCTTTACGGCTGGACAAATCAATAAATACCTCTCTCTCTCTCACACCTTGTTGTGACATCTCGAAAATTTGCTAATATTTTTTTACCTTTCTTGGCTGATACCGATATTTCATTTAAATCGTGATATTGAATCAATATTATCAATTAACCAACAATTGGTAGGGGTCTAATCTCGCCTTCATACATTAGATTAAGGACAATGACTTCTTCTTTCAGGTATATATTCGAATATTTGGCCGGAAAGGGAAAACTACGAAGAAAAGGCTTTACAAAAAGTCAGGGCAGTCCAACATTAACATGTTCCGTTTCTCTAAAGGATCATCGTACAGTTTCAAAGTAAAAGGTGTGTGTTTAACCTCTCGAGAAGTAGTATTAGAGCCTTGGTGTTTTTACACTGTATCGCAATATTGCGGTGTTTTGGGAGGATAAAATTGATAGTAATAAACTGAAACTGTTTTGTCAGATGTCGATGTCGGTCAGATCAAGAGCATCGTCATCGAGCACGATGGAATTGAGGAAAGACATAGTTGGTTTCTCGAGGTCGGTTGAAATCAACGCCTTTCTATAATCTCGTGCCATTAGTGGTGTAATGCGATTGAATTATTAAGCAGGATTGTATTGATTTCAAACTCTCGACACTTGCCCCGAGTCTCGGAAAATGAGTCAGCTCCACTTGAGTCACTGTGTACAGACATATGTTTGTTATCTTGAATTTTTACATCTGGGGTTCCCAACCTTTTTTACACCATGGCCTCCTTTGAAAATATAAAAGATCAATGAGAAAATTAAGAAGCGTTATAAAACTGCTGTTTAAACAGTAACTGGTAGTTACTATAATAAAATGATATGAATTCAACACCTAATAAATATGACATTGAATTCATTAGAAATTACATCTTCAGTATAATGTGATGGTTGAGCTTGTTTTTGCTTTGAAATTGTCTTAATTGCTGATTCAATGATGGAAAGGACCAGTCGTACGACATATTGAATTTCCAAGACACTGCACTGCTTTGTCTTCAGCAGTAAAGACATTAATTTTTTTCGGTATATTATAGTAGACTTGGAGATGATAATTTCTTAACTTTTCCATGCCCCCCCCCCACTAAAACAAGCTGATGGCCCCCTAGGCAACCCCAGCTTTTAATCACTGAATATCAGAATCAAAGGGATGTTTAAAGTTGAACTACCAAGGCTGAAGAAAATTGTTGTTTAGAAAAAGTTGATGCTTCTTCTTGTGTTTTTTTTGTGGCGGGATACCAAGTCTGTTAGCCAGATATGTCTAAATTCGACTTATGTACCAATATTTGCCATTTGCAATTCGCATGCTTATGAGAATGAACCTAACTTGATATTTATTGCATTTCTTTCTTATGAGGAACTGACTTCAATTTCGTTTTTGTGAATGTTCTAACCCCGGTTCCAATCTGATTTGAAAGAGAAATTGTGTAGCTTACTAGCTATTGTTGTAATTCTAATCTAATTTGAAAAAAAAATTCCAGTTTTTCAACTCTGCCAACCTCCACATAATATTAAAGTTCTTTCCAATCAGAAAGTGACCATCACCAAGAAAGGGCGCTCCTACACATTTGTTTGTGGGCGTTGGTTTTCTCTTTTCAAAGAAGATTGCCAATTATCGAGAGAGATCAACGCTGTCTCTGGAAAGAACGCAAAGAACGCCGATTATCAAATCACCACCGTGACAGGTTTTCAAGTTTTGCATCTCAAATGAGTGAAAATCAATGACAACGCGATTGTTGATTCAGGAGATAAACGAGGCGCCGGAACGGATGCTCACGTTTTCATTACGATCTATGGATCCAAAGGCACCACTCCTAGGCTTCAACTGAGAGACGAGTAGGTTCTTTCACGTCTACGGCTGTGCAAAATCAAGTACCTGACAAATTCGATTCAGAAGCGACTGTTAGGCTTTGAGCATCACTTATTACAATATCACAACTGTGATATAATAATAATGCGAGAATACCAAGTATGTACCTTTTATGCGGCCCCAAAGAATATAATGCAAGTTCTACATCACCATGCACACCATGGCTAGTTCATTCCACTTTGTGACAATGCCGTGGGAGGATCACGACAGTGATTTTCACTAACATGGGAAACTTTGTGCTACATGTTTCGTATGCTGTGATACGAGCAATCAAGGTTTGCAGCCGTCCATAGTGGAAAATAGTATCCAAACTATAATTCACATTGATAAATCAACTCCAAGTGGCAAGGAGCGTATCATTTCAGTATTCTAAAAAATAATCTCTCACAACTCAACACGATTCATTAGAATTATTACACGATTCACATTTTGATACTTGAATCATTGAGCCCAGCCCTGTTCTCGTTGCGCCCTTGCCGTGTGGTGCTGACTTTTTGACTTTTATGCAGAGGTCGAAAGAAATTTGAGCGTGGAAAATCGGACGAATTCATGCTCCGAACGGTCAACGTCGGAAAGATTCAAAAAATTCGTATGGAGATCGACAATCAAGGATTTGCTCCTGCCTGGTTTCTTGACAGGGTAAAAATTGATTTTTTGTTTCTTATCTGATGAAATGACGTCTTAATAAGATTTCCTCTCTATAAATACAACCAACTTATTTCGATATAATGAAATCCAGATTCCTCGCTCCTAATTGTTAAAATCTGTATAAAAAAAATCCTTTCCTAAGTTGAGCATCTATTCCCAGTGTCTTCAATATCTTTCAAATTCTATGCTTGCAATGTATTGAACTCTACTATTAAAAATTCCTAGGTTAGTATCAGTACTAAACTTGAATGTTGCTTTCAGGACTACATCCATTGCGGTATAATTTATAACTCAGGATCTTGGTTACATTAAGATCTTAATTTCAGGAACGCATAATTCTGTCTGGATGCAATCCGTTTTGAATATTCAATCGGAATCTTGAATCTTCGTAATTAAACAAACCCGGATATTTACGGTTGACTCAAGTTACGGGGTATTCATCATCAACAATCGTATCACCAAACACAATGTTCTTTCCGATTCTATGCTTGTTGCTGACGATCACCCCTGACGAGTGTCAGCCGAAAATATTCGAGTCTATTTCAATAACAAGATACTATTCAATTGTATATCGATGTTCTAAGAGTCTCATCTCAACGTCTGTATTGTAGGTCGTGATCGTGACGGCAACAGGTCGTATTTTTTTCCCTTGTGGCGAATGGCTGAGCGACGACGAACAACTTTATCGCGATCTCATCGGGAATGAGGATCCTTCTGGAGTTGCTAAAAGTGAGCTCAATATACACACAGCACAAATTCGCCAGATTGACCACACTAGCAACTGAATTTCTCCCGATATATCAGCGACAATTTTGAAACTGTAAAGTCCTGAGACTCCAACCTTTTTGACTCTATATCAGTGGTCGGGAACCGATGGCTCTTGTGGATATAAGATATGGCTCTTTCACATATTTTTAATTTCTACCCAATTTTATCGATATTGCAGCAACTATTTAGTAAATTTTCTTAACGGCCAGAATAATTATTCCTGTGCCAGCATAAACATGTCTGAGAGGTCAAGACAGTGGCGTATCCAGGGTTAAGGGCTCGGACCTCTGTACAAAATCCTCAAATTTAAGTTGCTGTAGCGCCAGCGATCAACATCCCTCGCGAATTCGATGTGCCCGGCATTGCGAGCTGCGTAAGCTTGGGTTGCACCATACGTTGGTTGATCAAAGAGAGTTTTCAAATTCACATTGTCTTCCTAATCCACGCCGAGAAATAAAACTGCCTTGAAAGTGACATTCCAATTACAAATCCAAATTTCAAACAATGCTTTGCTATCCACATTCTCCATTGATAACTAGCTTTCTAGTACTGCCGTAAAATATAGGCGTAGTGCAACGTTTATGTTACCGCCGAATTGAGAAGTCGATCAATATTTAGATTTTCGGAATCAGTGCTACAGTTATATTAGCTTAAGAGCAATTATTATAAATTCGGAGCTATTTACGATGAATTGCACTGTCACAGGATGATGAGTAGCCTACAAGTTTTTACAGAGAAAATATGGCGCCCACGACTAATCCCGTGTAGTGAGTTCGAATTTACCACGACATCACGAATTTTCAATTGTGACGTAACAATTGACAGACATGTATGACTCTTTGGTAGTTAGAATGGAAAATATAGGGCTAACATGGCTCTTCAGACGAAAAAGGTTCCTGACCACTGCTATATCACTATATCATAAGTGCTCAGTGATGCACTTCTACTTCTATTTGACACTTTCCAGTTTTCTAGTAAAAGCTAGGGTCAGAATACTAACTTTTTACTTACTTGTAAATCGATACTTCTACATCTACTGGAGTGCCGAGCATCAATACTGACTAGACTGACTGGCCAGAATCTATCTAAATGCAATTGATTAATTCTCCGTCAAAGACGAATGTTTCTTATTATGGTGTAACAATTCAATTGACATAAATATAACTGTCTTATTGGGTAAATCGACTACCTGTCTTCAAAATCCAGGCTTTTTGATTCTATATCAGATACATCTTCAGATCTTTGAATAACACATTTTCACTCCTTTTGTCTCTCGCTTATTGCACACTTAGTACAACCAAACACTCATACTTATCAACTCATATTTTCAGGCAATTTCTACACGGTGACCGTGTTTACCGGCGATGTCAGAGGGGCCGGCACGAACGCAAACGTATTTCTGACCATTTTTGGGGATTTAGGCGACTCCGGACGTAAGCGTCTGGATGATTCCAAAGACAATTTCGAACGAGGCAAGAAAGATGTGTTCAGGGTGAAATGCGCAAATGTGGGAGCAATTCGCAAGATTCGAATCGGTACGTTCAAGGCTATAAAATTTTCAATTGTTCCAAATTAGATTATAATTAGAATTAAAGCTACAATGTTTTTTTTTCAACTTAGATTAGAATTAGAACAACAACAACCGGTACAAGCAATTTCTTCTAAATGAGTACTAGCCAGTCTTCCAGATTACTGGACCACGACCTAACATCGACATCGCCCTCCGCCACATGCCACCTCATTTTGTCGCTTGCGTCTTATATTCTCTGCATTACTTTTCATTTCTTATATTCCTTCCTATATTTTCATTGTATCGCAGTCTTGTGATGTTTTGAAACGATGAAAATATTAATAAACCTGATTGATTGATTGACACAGTTTCCTCCCAAACTAGATATGAATTAGAATGACGGATGCCTCTTCTTTACTCCGCCTAGGCCAAGGTGGGTGTCTGATCTTAAACATTACTCCAAGTCATTTCGACACCTTCCTATCTTTTCACTGTATCACAGTTTTGTGGTGTTTTGATACAATTAAAATAGTAATAAAACTGATTCATTGATTTGATAAACAGTTTTTTTCCAAATTAGATTACAATTAGAATGGTAGCTACACAGTCTTTTCCAAATTTAGTTGGAATTAGAATGATAGCTACAATTTTTTCTAAAAATTGGTTTAGAATTAGAAGTAAAGTTGCACATTTTTTTACCAGATTAGCTTAGAATTAGAAGGACCGAATTCACAAATACATGAAAATTATAGTAGATTCCGAACTAGAGAGAAATACAACAAAAATTGAGTTCACTTCATATTAAATCAGAAATCATTATCATAAGCACAAGATTGGCAAATATCTGTACAAAGATCTTGGCTCGTTTTGCACTACTTCTCCTGTAGCATATTCAGGAATTTCATATATTGGATTAGAACTAAAATGAGAGAATATAAACGTTCTACAAGTTAGCTTAGAATTACATTACCGGCATTTCACTTTAATCATCTAATCATCCTAGTCTGGTTCTCAATTTTCTATTTTCTGATATTCCAGGACACGACAATTCCGGAGTCTCCCCGGCTTGGTTTCTTGACCGAGTCGTGATCGATGACTCGGCCACAAATCGAGTGTATACCTTTCCGTGCGATCGCTGGTTCGCAAAAGATGAAGATGACGGCCGAATTACGAGAGAACTGGTCAGCGGGAAAGGCGATCAAGGGATTCCGTACACGGTGAAAGTGTTCACAGGTGAAATTCCATGGTGTACTTCTACTTTTGTTTACAATGTAATAATGTATTTATATTGAAATAAAATATTGTGGCTGTGATTGTGGCTACTTGGGTAGAACGTCAAAGCGTTTGCAGGAACGCATCAATCAGCACGTCCCTAGATTCATTAGAACGCGCTCGGTGAAAATCTTACCCTTGACTCACCCTCTCAAGCTTGATGCGAGAGCATTGTAAGGCCATCAATTCTGCCATTGGCAAAAATCTGTTTGTGCAAAAAAAACTATGGAGACGACATATTTCGCGTAGTTAGAAGGGGTCCTTCACACTTTTATCAAAATACTTCAACCTAGTTTGCGCGAACAGAAGAAGTTTGTGTATCATCTGAAAACAGTACATTGAGCTTAAGCGATCTCTTTGCCCAAATTATTCGAAATTTCGTACAGGCGACGTCAGGGGTGCTGGCACATCAGCCAACGTGTACATCATTCTGTTTGGCGGTCGACGGGGGGAACAGAACACCGGCAAAATCAACTTGCAAGGGAAGTTTGAAAGGTTAGTGAAGGTTTCATATTCCAAGGAAAAGCGGAAATATATGGGATACCTTACTGTTTGAAAGTTTGACTGTCTGCTCTCAAGTTGCCGCTACATTGAATTTGCAATCACCTTATTTTATTGATTGATTTTTAATTATACGATCTTCTTGGAGGTACAGAACTACAATTGATTATATATTCATGAAATAAATACAACTTTATAATTTTTCATGATGCTGTGTTTTTTCTTTCTCCGTTTTTCTTTCATTGTAGGCCTACTTGTTTTACCTAATCTCAAGTTCTGAGTGTAACCACTTCTGTAGTAAGATGTTCGTTGCTCGTGGCCTGGGCTGCTCGCCTTTTACGTGCCTGTTATATTGAGCATCCCGTCTAAACTTCGCATACTGAATATCGCATTTTACTCAATTGAATTTTTGTTGTTTATGTTATTGATTGACAAATGACGAATCTCTCTCTTCTCTTTCTCGTAGAAATCGACAAGTTGTTTGCAATATCGAATCTGCGTCTCAACTGAGCCCCCTGGATAAAATCGAGGTCGGACATGACGACTCTGGTGCCGGCCCTGGATGGTTTCTAGATAAAATCATCGTGACCTGTAACACGACTGGCTGCGAGCAGGTATTGTGATCAGACTTGTACAAACTACAAACTATCGACTTTTTAAAGGGCGCGACTAGAACTAGATCTACTCAATTGTCGAATCTCGTAACCAGAACTACTCCCATTTCAAATCTCGCAACTAGAACTAGAACTAGAACCACTCACTTTTCAAAACTTGCAACTAAAACATAACTAACTATATTTTATTCTGAAGCTGCTCAAGTGCTTATTCATTTTCCTTTTATCGGAATCGGACCAGTTTTTAACAAGATCATCAGTACAAGCTTGAAACTGGAAGGATTTTGACCCCCAAAACCCAGTACCCACCCCTGGGTACGCCACTGTTAGGACATATGAATCTGATCTAGCATTGGCTGCAAGAACATCACACAACAGAACACCGTATCACGATTCACACCAAACTACGACACATGTTTTCTAATTATTCCACAATTTTTTTTTAAATCCACAACTAGAACTACTCTAAAAACCAGTATTTAGTTGACCGTCAACTACAAGATTGGTAGTTTATACAAGTATAATTGAGATGTCACGTCCTGTTTGGATAAGATCAAGTTTGATCGTTATTGCAGGTATTCCCGTGTTCGAAATGGTTTGCCACCGATGAAGGGGACGGTCTCATCAGCCGACAGCTTTTCGAAGCAAAATCTCTTCGTAAGGAAGTTTTACAAAGTGAGTCCATGCGTAAAATATACGGAGTTTCTACTTAATTCATATTAATCAGCCATCGAGATTAGTGGATCATGATCTGACATATCGACCTCACCTACCGATACAGGTTTGGATTCATTTTCATCGCTTATCCTTTATACATGCCTCTTATTTACATCGCCTAGGCCCAAGGTAGGTGTCTGATTTCAAAGACTACTCCAAATTGCTTCGACACCTTACTATCTTTTCAGTGTATTGCAATCATGTGGTGTATTGATCGGATGAGAATTTCAATAATATGGCTGACTGACTGTTATCTTGACTTTATGCATTTTCATTTTTGTCTGTCGTTGTCAGAGTTTGCTTGGACCTGCACGATTTGGACTTCGGATAAGCGAAACGCCGGAACGGACGCAAAAGTCTTTCTACAAGTCTTTACTTTCCAAAAGAAAATGATCAGTTTTTCCAAGCTAGATTAGAATCAAAACGACTGAATTCGCAAAACTTAAATTCATTCACAATTAGAGAGAAATACAACACAAATCAAGTTTAGACCATATCGAATCATAATTGATTCACACAAGCATGAGAGTGGAAAATGTCTTGGCTCGTTTTGCACTATGCAGTTCTCCTGTAGCATTTTCAGGGAAACCATGAATTAGATTAGAATTGCAATGCGAGCAAACAAACATTTCACAAATTAGATTGAATTAGATTGCCGGCATGTCGCTCTAATTACTCTAACCGGATCACAAGAATTATCTAGTTTTTTCAGTCCGTTTCAGACCAACTTGATTTCAGATCTATGGCGCCAACGGAAAAACGAGCGAGATTCCAATCAAGAATGAGTCTGACAATTTCGAATCCGGGCAGAAAGATAAATTTAAGGTCAGTAAAACATGGATTAATTATCGTATCAATTATGGTTGGGAATGATTTATAAGATACTCTTGGAGATACGCAACTTCAATATACAATGGAGTGTACCGAAGGAGCTTAAACTATCTGTTTGCCTTGAATATTAGAATCTCATGCTGGTGACATCAAATGTGGTGATACGATTGGTCATATACAATGGTCTTTTCAATTCTCTACTAGTTGCTGACGATTGCCCTGACGAATGTCAGCCGAAACTGTTCTGGTTCATTTCAATAACAATATATTATTCAATTGTATATTGAAATGATCTCTGTTGCAGATTGACTTTGCGGATGTCGGAGTCATCTATAAGCTCCGCGTTTGGCACGACAATTCAAACTCTTTCCCCGGATGGCATTTGGACAAGATTATTTTGGAACGCGTCGGGGGCAAAAAGGACCAGAAATATTCCTTCTTTTGCGGAAAGTGGCTGGACAGGTGACTTGAAATTGTAGGAAGACCGACCACCATCATGTTGACATTTCATGCCAAGACGTGATAAAATTACTTCAAGTAGAATTCGATAATAGAAGGACCAAAAGGCGTCAAGTAGATACGGAAGCCGTTTCTACCAGTTTTCATGACATTTTCACACGCGAAAGTGGTGCAAAATGTCAGCAAAACTACTTTCTGCTTCACAAAGCCCAAAGCAGGGGTCCGGGTCACCAACACACGGTCCGTGAGGTCATATTTTGCTGCCCGGGATCTGATTTAAGATGTTTGGAAGAACGCAACTAAAGCACTTGGAAATGCTGAAATTTAGTTCTGTTTCAAAATGTTGTTGGTTTTCAAAATAAGCTATTGTCTCGTGCCCAACATACGCCTTGAGGTTCAATGACCCAGACACTGCCTAGATCAAAACGCTAGACAACGGCTTAGGGCTTCCCTACAGGATCAATCTTTAGGATGAGATAGTCTCTCAGCTAGTAACATGTCTGGCTAGCCCCAATATCGATTCATTAGTCGTTGAAATGCGTGGTCTGGTATCGTATGCAGCTGATAGCTCAAAATAAAACGAAAATGACGATCATGATATTTCTTGTTCTTTTTGTACTTCTTTATTTAATAAAATATTACTTCTTTTGTGGCAACTATGACAGTCTCCTATGACATAAAGTTTTGAAAACTTGGTTGCCAAACTGTGTGGCATATTTTCTCTCGATATTGCATTCTTGCGGCTCGCGGCCTCTACAGTAAAGTGGCCCACGACCAGTTTTAAGTTGGCGACCCCTTGTCCAAAGCGTAAGAAGTATGCAGTTTTGTCTGAAAAATGGTTCCATAAAAGTGGAAATAGTTTAAAAACATGGAATATTTGAGCCAGTAGTGCAAAGTACTCATTTCATTTCCTCGAACAACCTTTGATTGATTGTTGCTGTAAAAGTTTTAAAAATCACGTATTTTGGTAACAGAGGGAAAGATGAAGGAGAAATTAGAGAGTTGTCTGCCGAAGGCTCCCTCATCCGCAATCCGCAGCCCCTGGTGCGATATATTGTTGCTGTAACAACTGGCGACATGATGAATGCTGGCACAGACGCTAACGTCTCGTGCTGCTTGTTTGGAGAGCAAGGCGATACTGGCATGAGGCCGCTACGTGTTTCAAAGTCAAGTACAAATAAATTCGAGAGGAAGAATGTAAGTCTATGAAATGACTATTGAACTATTTCTGGGAAAGGTTCATTTACAAAAGTTTGCGAGTTTTGATTAGAGAGTAGTTCTAGTTGTGAATTTTGATGAGTAGTTCTAGTTCTAGTTGCGAGTTTTGCAATGTGAGTAGTTCTAGTTCTAGTAGCAGTTGTGAATTTTGAAAAGGGAGCAGTTCTAATTGTAGTTTTAGTTGCGGATTTTGCAAAGTGAGTAATCCTAGTTCTAGTTGCGAATTTTCAAAAGTGAGTTGTGCTAGCTCTAGTACTAGTTGTGCATTTTGAAAATTCATCAGTTTGAAAAAGTCTGAACTAGAGTGTGGAATTTACAATCCGACACAGTTTTACATTTTACGCTACATCGGGACTAACTATTTCTAGAAATGGTCTGCTTACAAAACTTTAAAATTCGCTAAATCGCTCTGGTCCGTTATTTATAACTCTCATGAAATAATTGACAGTAATGCAAATATAGCATGATATACCTAATACAAAGTCCGGTACAGCGGTATTACGAAAAAACAATAAGGGAAATGTATTTTTTGTTCGGCTAGTCACAGCTAGTGGGAGAATTGTCATTTTATTTCTTGCTAGTTCTTTACATCTTGGTTCTGAAGTAGCGAGAGAGAGTCGAAGGCAGTGGTGAAGGTTTTCATCGCTCACTTCTTTGCTAGGTCGATGAGTTTTCGATCGAGGCCGTAACTCTGAAGCAACTGACGAAAATACGGATCGGTCACGATGACTCTGGTCCTGGTATGCCTG
>ATSW01006719.1:0-16306 GCA_000444245.1 Botryllus schlosseri
GGAGCCTAGATAAACTTCCAACACTCAGGTAGGATTTGTGGAGTCGGCCTCGGTCGGACTCGAACCCCAATCCATTGGTGTTGCTGCTGTGGATAATACCACTACGCCATCTTGGCGCTATGTGTGACTCAAAGGTGCTAATCGCGACGCATAAAGTTGGATTACGTTACTTGCGATGATTACTTGAGGTGTCCCGGGTTTTCAATCAAGTGGTTTTATCTGTTGCATCATAATGCGAAAACGCGTCATTGGATGTCAATTGTCAATTTGTTAATGAAACGGCATGCTGCTGAGTGCTGACAATACGTCCACTACGACTACTATATTATAGGTAGAATTATCATCATCGCGAAATGAAAGTCGTGCGTTTTCATCGGTAATGTGCCGCGAAAAAACGGAATATAGAATATTGATGGATATATCGCTATGCAATGGTGGGCACATAGGTCGTTGATTGTCTGGTTGTTTAGTGAAGCCATTACCTGGGAGACAATCGTCACGGTCATAAATTATAGGAAATATTTGCGCGTGGGAATGTTACGCTGTTTTAATATATAACCAGAGTGTCCTATATGGTGTGTATACAAGCCAATCTCACGGCTCAGTAATATTGATCTATGTCACACTTACCATTTGGTCAAAGGCAATTTGACGGTAATTTTTGACCGACTTGCCGAGCATTCAATTTGATGAAACGGTTATCAATCGAAAGCTACCGCGGCACTGATTGCGAAATATATATATTTTATTCTGTTCGTTGTCCTAGAACCTCCCAAAATCAGCATTGAATGTTGCATTGTAACGGAGTTTGGTATTGTGATGCAACCATGCCGTCTGATCAGCTCAGCAGCAAGTGCGCACGAGAGTGAGAGTGTGAATGCTCAATCGATTGCGCAACGATGGCCAATACGCTTTACGGATTAAGTAACTGTGAAAACAAGTCTATCTTACTACGCATCAAAATCAATAACAAATATGCCACGAGAAGTCAGCGTGTAGTGTAGTGATATTATATTTCTCAAATATATTGAATGAATTCGGTCAATAACATTGTTGTTTGCATTTCGGGTTGCCTCTATATACCACTGGGCTGATTTGACAAGGACAAGATTATTAGGCGCTTGGACACATCAATATCGAAAGTTTCGGCAAAAATGCGTCTATCATTTAATGCAGCGGTTCTCAACCTTTTTGNACANTCGCCCTCCTTGGCGATGGTCAAAAAAATTGCGCCCCTGACCCCCTGCACTTATCGTCATGTCAAAAAGAGCACATCATCTAATAATATACATATGGTGTATCTTACGCCAAGTTTGAATCCGCATTCCAGTTCTTCAGTCTTTTACATTTCCTCCACACTTGTCTGAAAAGAACAAAAAACATTGAACACGACATCAACTTATTTCGAGGTAGGTTGCACTGAGACTAATCCTAATGTTGGTAGAGACCACAGAGAGCACGGCGTCGTTCTGTCCTGCCATGCTAAAGTTTGGAATTGAATTAAATTGTGTTGATTTAGGGTAGCCTAATTGAGGGCGAAACGTGGCAAGCTATATTGNNTCTAAGTGACTGGTCTTAGGCAGTGCAGTTCGCCAGCTATTAGCAACTACTAGCCAGCGCACCGAGCTTTAGGCTACTGTCAAAGCTATTAGTAATGAATGACTTACACGTGGAAGCTGATCTAAATCTTCAAGGAATATCAAACATTTGCTCAAATGAAGTTGAAACCAGCCTATAGGCCTACTGCGTTGAGAGCGACTGCTGGAGTTTGTATTTGGCACGCTTTCTTGAATACGAAATATGTTTCAGCTTCAACAATCACCTTCTCAGAATGGCTATGAAACACATGTTTAGTCACAATTTATACAGACTTTGTCAATTTCTCGCGCCCCTGAGAGCCTCCCGCGCCTCCAGGTTGATAACCACTGATTTAATGCAAAGGTTTCATCGCCGACGATCTTTCTACGAGTGGACTGCGCAGTGCACAACTGCACATGCACATACGAAGTCGCATGTTGGACGACACATTCTCTCATAATAGCGAATATATTAGACTCAACTCTGGATAGTGTACTAATACTAAAAGCAAGAAAATGAATAACAATAAATAGCGCGAAATTATAAGACAAATTCGCAAGTCAAATAAATCTCCCGCCAAATATTCTACTTTATGGTTGGTCAATGGTCATCTACGAAAATGTGGCTTGCCCCTGGCTACGCTAATGCGTCTGAATTGATATTTTAGCCACCAACATCCCAAATTTCACGGTCAGGCTAATCAAATTTTTGGTTGGCCTTGCAAGTTCACAATAAAGTACGTGGGGATTTTTTTTGATAATATAACTAATCTCGAAAATTACCTGGCGGGTCATTCAAAACTTTTCTCGCGGGTCACGGGTTGGCCGGCTCTGTAGTAGGCCTACAACGAAAGATATTTTCCTACATTCTCGGGTAGAAAGTGTCTGTCCATACTAATTAGCTTGCCAAGAATGGAGAAAGAACGTTCAACAGCAGCAGCTGTTGGCTGGCAACACTCAAGTTGTCCGTACACTTTTGGTGACACACCGTGTTGCTTCATTCTGACCTTGTTGTCTACATCAGTGGTTCTCAACCGCCGGTCCGTGACAGGTTTCCTGTCGGTAAGCCAGATATATTAGAATTTTATATCTCAATTCCAAAATGCAAGAAGTTTGGTGATTTTTCATTGATTTAGAGAAATAAACTTATTTAGAATTGTGGAACCTATTTTTTGCATGGCGTCGCAATCTAGAGAGTAGAATTCAGGGGTGTCAAACTCAAATTGCGTCGCGGGCCGGATTCAAGCCTTCAAATCGCTCGCGGGCCGGATCAATCAACAGATTCCAAAATGTTACTCGTGCTCTTGCTTTTCACTAAACTAAAAGCATATTTATAATACATGGATCATAGGGTTTTAAAAGTAGCAAGTTGCAACACCTTTATTTGCGAACAATTGAATTTGCAAAAATACAATGATTGTCTGGTTGAATACAGATAAGAACCGCTATAACAGTGGCGTTAACGACGATGTAAGTTGGCATTTTCTATGCTCCCTGTGATTTAGTCCCAATCCCGCGTTAGCCCTGCATATGCGGTTGTAAAGAATACAAGACATTTATAATTGCAAACGCGGACGTTGGAATTTGGTTTATTCTGCGATTCCGGTTCCTCTCGTGTCTGGGGATCTATTGGGTCGACACTGTGACACAGCAGTGCGACCATAGATATTTTAATTATGTATTTGTGCAACTAATATATTTCCCATGTAAACTGCATATAACGATTCCGCATTGGCAGTTTCGCTTCTGTGAATAACTACTTTTTGTTCCATATTTGTATAAAACTCTGAACTTAGTGTGTACTTTTTGCCTTCTTGAAATTGCATGTCGGTTTCACCAACTTGTTACTAGTGGTAAAGAGTGAAACCACAGAACCCTTGTTCGGTGGTTATAATGGGGCTTATGAACATGGAAGTATTTCCTGCAAAATATCTCAGCATTTGATACAAATGTGTTGGAAAATATAAGAATCTGTCAATCTACTAGGAATTGCTTCGCGGGCCGGATGAAATCGTCTGGCGGGCCGGATGCGGCCCGCGGGCCGTATGTTTGACACCCCTGGAGTAGATGGTCTACTTTAGGCGTTCGTCACAATGGTACAAGTGTTATGACTAGGGCATTATTTTGTTGCAGTCAAATCATCCGTGGAAAGTTGCATTTATTTTTCGTAAAAGTTGCACTAAAATGTTGCATTTGTTATGTTCGTGCATTTACGTTCAGTGTTGTTTCACTCCTAATTTCTATAGGACTAGTAATCACCGCCAATCATTATTTCCTCGTGTGTCGTGCTTGTATTTATACCCTGTGTTCTGTTGTCTTGTCGTCTTTCATTTAACTGCACTCTGGATCGTGTCGCCTGTCTTAAGTTATACTGCTGATATTATACTGATTTCNNATTGCAACCTCGTCGNATTGAGTTATTGTTCGAACAAGATCAAGNACATAACAATTGGTGTCAGAAGTCGGATTNATAGTTATTTCTGCGACGAAGNTACAGCATGGNTTCAGGTATACTGAAGNTGCTCGAGAAGCAACAGGCAATGATGGCGAGTCTACNTGAAACAATGGCAAATCANAAAGCTCAGCTGGAGCAGCAAANTGCTCAGCACAAANAAGATATGACGCAGCAAAAGCTGCAGCNTGAGGAAGCNATATCGCAATTAGCNCAGAGGTTGAGTCCCGGTACGTCAACATCNGAAGCTACCGCTCCCAAGTTTGATTCGTTNNTAAAATCAAAGGAGAANTGGNACCAATATCNNCAACGATTNAACCATCACCTAGCAATTTACGGCATTTCCANCATGGAGAAAAAAAGAGCGTGTCTACTCTCATGGGTTGGACCNGAAACCTACTCGCTCCTACGTANTTTGTTTGGTGCNGCTGATGTCAGTGCGCAAACCTTCGACACGTTGACCGAGAAGTTGTCTACACACTTCAAGGACTCCATTCATGTGCAAGCAGCCAGGTACGAATTTTACAATTGCAAAATGCAGCCGGGACAATCGTACGCCGATTGGATCGCTACTCTACGCGGAATCTCCAAAGATTGCAACTTCATATGCTCAAGAGATGGCTGTGATCAGAGCTACGTTGATGAGCTAATGCGCGATCTCATCATTAAAGAAACGCCGCACGCGGATGTGAGACGGCATTGTCTAACACAAATCAATCCATCCCTCGACGACGTTCTCAAAGTAGCCGCAACATACGTGAGAACGCTGGAAACTGATAGGGTTATCCAAGGCGAGAGTAGCGGTAAAGACACTTCCGTCGTCAGCAAAATGACGGGAAGTTATCAGAAGGGGAAAAAACCTTCCAAATCCAACCAAGGCAACTTCCCAGAAAGACTGAAATCCTACAGCCGTTGTTTCATCGATCACCAGAGAAAAGACTGTCAATATCGACATGCAGTATGTCAGAAATGTGGTCGTAAGGGTCATATCAAACCTGTGTGCATGTCTACCAAACCTAGTATCACGCAACAGGTCACATCCGTCAATTTCTGCTCAGTGCCGCTCCTCTCCTTCGACATCGATCAACTATATCGACGCGTAGAAAACCAGCTCTGGATCAACTCCAGCATCAACGGCATTCCTTTGCAGACACAGTGGGACACTGGTGCACCCTCCGCCATGGTGGGATTGACTGGGTACAAGACTTTGGGCTCTCCGAAACTCTCAGCATACCATTGCTCTTTCGTAGCGTATGGCGACAAGCCACTGAAAGTGAAAGGTATTTGCACTGTAAGCGTGGAGGTGGGTTCTGAAGTTCGAGTTGGCTTAAAATTGGTGGTTCTCGACGAACACCGTGGGCAAAACATTTTTGGTCTTGATTGGAGCGATGCTTTCTCCATGACCGCTAAGGGAACGTCTGCTTTGGATGCAATTTCCTCACAGATGGTCAAATCGCAATCATGTAATACTGTTGACATTTCTGATTCGAACGACAAATTGGTATCTTTTCAGTCCAAATTTCCCTCCGTTTTCTCTAATGCAGTGCTTTTCAACCTGTGTGACGGTTCGCACTAGTGCGAATGAAAAAAATTTCAGTGCGAACGACGAGCGTGGTGCGAATGAAAAATCTGGTTGAGTGCGAACGGCAAGCGTGGTGCGAATGGTGCGAATGAAAAATCGGGATGAGTGCGGATGAAAATTGTCCATGTTTCTCACTTTTTCCGACGTGGGATAATTGAAATAAACACGATATTAAGTACAATGAGCCCGTTAATGTTGTCGTTTGGAAGCAATTCTAAAAACTTGTTGGTAGCTAGGCTTTTCTAGTTCACAAGTGAGTAACGCTCCCGATGCGTGTATGCAAAGTTAGAGATAATATTTCCGCGCGAGAGGAGTAGGTTAGAGATAATATTTCCGCGCGAGAGGAGTAGGTCACTGCATGGAAAAAAGAAGTTCAATCGGTATCAGTTGCTCACTTGCTCGGAAAACATCCGTGTATGGATATTGTATACGGACCTTGTAGGAATGTAGGTAATAGTAGCTGATGCCAGTGTTGAGATTTGGCATATTTGAATGCAAAATATTGGAATTTTGGCACACATTCATGTTGGTTAACAGCAGAATTTAGCGTTTCTTCATCTGTAACAATTAGCACATTAGATCTATAACAAGTGATGGTTACTCGTGCACCTAACCAAGGATTAGAGGCTGTTATTAATAAAATTAGTGTAAGCACATTAGTGTCTTACGTCCAATGAATATTCATCTTGCATCACATCGAATTATTAAGTCACTGGGCAGTTTATCTGCTGACCAGTGCAATGGCCTATTTGTAATGCAAACTCCACAATTTAGGCTTAGACACGCTTTCCTGTTCTTGGACTGATGATCTCTGGCCAAGTCTAGATCGTACGTAAAGGCATAGGCCTATATAACATATTGGTGATTCCACTAAGCTTGCTGATCCATCGGAAAAGTTTGCCTAGTTCGTGTTCGTACCGCCTTTGTACTACAAACTTTGTAATACTGCGAGCTCTACCGATTTAGCTTGAGCAGTTGAGCACCCTCTGCAGAGCAAAATCAAATACACCAAGCCGTATGTCTTACGATATTCCTTATGCAGCCTAATTTAAGCTTAATTAGACTGTTGAACCTTATTATTCTTTATGTATAAGGATATGTGGGATAGTAAAGTTAATTTGGCATTATTTCAGTCAGTTTTTCATTATTGTATGATTGACCTCAGAGCCATCCCGCAGTTGGCTACCCAGGCCGATATAAGTGTGTGTTAATCATGAATCTATGTGAGTAATAATTNTTCAAGACGGTGGAAGTGTTGGCTTTGACAACNCNAGGATGCCGAGCATTGTTATTGAAAGATATGTTGATTTGTGTACTGCATAGATAANAAGTGAATGAAGCCTCTAAGCTTATCTATAAACATTAAACAACAGTCATCAATTACTCGGATTGTGTGGGTTTGTNTAGCAATGCATTCCTGATTTTAACGCCCACCGTACCATCCACTCATCTAACATTAGGGTTACCATATTTTGGAATAGGGAAAGGAGGACGCTATTTCAAAATTTTCAAACACAGAATACCGGCGGAAAATCCTGAAAAAGTGGTAAATTTTTACCACTTCGTAGTCGGTTGACTAAAATAAAAAAAAAGGTCAACTTTCGCTCAGCTCCCGAAATACCATCCGGAGCGTCACTTCGGTGCTGATTTACGGCATCTCAGTCGAATTTTGCTATAAATTTGACCAAAATTCCTAAAAAAAAATGGAGGACAAATCCTAAATGAGGACGTATGGTAACCCTATCTAACATACCTTAGTACGCGAAGCATCTTTTCGAATGTTGTCAGAAATATGAACCAAAGGTGCTAGTCGCAACATTGATGCTACGATTCAAGTGCAGTTTCACTATTTCGTGCGTTCTAAATGCAAACACATTTACACCGCGATGACGTAACATGTGGATTTAGTGGCAAAGTGATATCGTTGCGAGAGAATATTGTTCTTGGGTTCGCGCTTTAAGCTTCCAAGGAAATCACTGCACGATACCCCCGTAAAATGCAACGAACTTCTTGAGAACAACGGGCGTGCGGTACTTGTGATTTTTCTACTGCAGTGATTTTAGTGCTTGATTAGTCAATAATACGATACGCTGAATGCAAAATAATGAAGCTCTGTACCTCCAAGAAGCTCCCCGAATACAAAAGTGATAAATATCTTCATTTCCTTTTCGAGTACTAAATTTTGGCTGACTGGTGCGAATGAAATTATTTTTCAAAAAAAGTGCGAATGGAGCTCAAAAAGGTTGAAAAGCACTGCTCTAATGTATTAGGACGATGCACCAAGACAAAGGTGACCATTCACTTGAAACCCGTATTTAACAAGCCACGTCCTTTGCCGTTTGCAAGGCAAATCGCTGTTCAAACCGAATTGAATAGATTAGTCAATCAAGGTATTCTCGAACCAATCAATTACACTGATTGGGCAGCACCAATTGTTGCCGTCACTAAATCAAGCGGATCAGTACGCATTTGTGGTGACTTCAAAGCATTGAATCAACAAATTCAGATAGATCAACATCCCCTGCCCTCCTTGGATGAAATTCTTCACAAGTTACAGGGGGGGTTGTATTTTCACGAAAATTGATCTTGCCGATGCTTACTTTCAGCTAGAATTAGATGATGATGCGAAGAATTTGTGTGTCATCAACACGCAATTCGGTCTATTCCGTTATCGACGCATGTGTTTCGGAGTCGCATCTAGTCCCGCAAATTTTCAACGTTGTATTGATGCCATGATCGCCGGCTTACCAGGTGTTGCTAGTTTTATCGATGACATAATCGTTACTGGCACTGATGAACGCGATCATTTCCGCAACTTATCGCTACTCTTTGAACGCCTCACCGAATACGGTCTCACCGTCAACTTCGCTCGCTAAATGTGAATTTTTCAAAAGTAGTATCGAGTACCTTGGTCATATAATCGACAAGGACGGCAAACGCCCGTCTCACAAATCCGTTGAAGCAATCAAACAGTTGCCTAAACCTCAGGATGTTCGCCAGCTACAGGCATTCCTGGCAAAGTCAATTATTATCGCGCGTTTATTCCTAATTTCACGAATAAAGCCGCTGCCTTGTACCGTCTTCTTCAAAAAGACGCGGAATTCGTTTGGAATGCGGACTGTGACGCAGCTTTTCGCATTCTCAAAAACGACGTAATCGACGCTACGCAATTAGCTCATTATGATGTCAACAAGCATCTCATTTTGTCAACGGATGCTTCTCAATTCGGAATCGGCGCTGTCCTCTCAATCGAGCACAATGGCGAAGAGAGACCGATCGCGCACGCATCAAAAACGCTTTCGGATTCGCAAAAATCCTACTCTCAAATAGAGAAGGAAGCCTCTGTCAATCATTTACGGAGTCACTAAATTTCGTCAATTCTTGTATGGTAGAAAATCTACGCTCGTAACGGACCACAAACCGCTTTTAGCTATTTTCTCGCCGGACAAGAAAATTCCCGTGATTACAGCGCAACGCTTACAGCGATGGGCACTAACGCTCATGGCTTACCAATACGATATTCGCTATAAACCGACTAATCAGCACGGAAACGCCGACGGTTTATCTCGCCTTCCAAAGGGTCCAGATCCTGAGTTTGACGAACTGGAAATTCGTGAAAACGCGGAGATCGTTCACGCTATTAATATGGCATTCGATGGCTTACCGTTAACTCGCAATGAAATTCGCGACGCGACGCTGCAGGACAAAACCATGAAACTAGTAAAATTATCTGTCACTCATGGTAATTGGAATCCAAAGACGCACATTGATGATTTTTCTTGGTTTTCGACTCGCAAACATTCGCTTTCTCTGCACGAAGACATAGTCATGCTCAATATTGATGGTTTTCAGCGCGTAGTAATTCCGCAGTCACTTCGCTCGCGAGTCTTATCATTGTTGCACGAAGGACATTGGGGTATCGCGAAAATGAAGCAGATGGCTCGACGCTACATCGCATGGCCTTCCATTAATTGCGACATTGAAAATCTCGTGAAGAGTTGCGACGCTTGCCGCAAAGTAATGATAGCGCCTGATCGTCAGTATCGCGAATGGCCCAAAACTTCTGAAAGCTTTGAACGAATTCACTTGGATTTCGCAGGTCCAATAAACAACAAAATGTTTCTTGTCATCGTCGATTCGCATTCGAAATATCCTTTCGTTGAAGTAATGAATGTCGGTTCTACCACAACCTTGTGTGTGGTCAACGCTTTGAGGGAAGTCTTCTCTATCGAAGGCTTGCCCATAACAATTGTCACGGATGGCGGGCCGCAATTCACATCGAATGAATTCGATACGTTTTGTTCTAATTTGGCAATCAGCCATATCGTATCACCGTCTTTTCACCCTGCCTCTAACGAGGAAGCGGAGCGTTTCGTCCTAAGCGGAGCGTTTCGTCCAGACTTTAAAAGCTGGATTGATGAAAAATTGCGACGGGGGAAAAGATCTCCAACTTCGCGCTCCTAACACTTCTCGCTACGTACCGATGTGCACCGCACCCGGGCATAGACTGGAAAACGCCTGCCGAGATTTTGCATGGTCGACAGCCGCGCAATTTCTTAAGTTTGTGCTCGCCCTTCGACAAATCGAAACCCGTTACGCCTGGACAATCAGTCGCTCATTTCGAGATTGGTTCCTCGGTTTACGCTCGCAGTTACAGAAGCGAAGCGGACCAAAGTGGGTTGCTGGCGTGGTGACGGAAATACTGGGGCGTGTTGTGTACATTATAAAAACAGATCATGGGCATTGGAGAAGGCATAAAAACCAACTCCAACCACGCTTGATTTCCACAAGTAATGATACAGCCACACAGGAAGTTGCTCAGCCTCAACAGTCCCAAGCTGAGCAACCATTGGTCAGGAATAGTGCACAACGCCCTGCAGCTAGTCCTGCTCGATCGTCGGGCAGACGTTATCCGCTTAGGAATAGGAAACCCACCGATTTCTATGGAGCTACGTAAATGTGGGCAACCCTCTAACTTACAGGGGAGGACTGTTATGTTCGTGCATTTACGTTCAGTGTTGTTTCACTCCTAATTTCTATAGGACTAGTAATTACCGCCAATCATTATTTCCTCGTGTGTCGTGCTTGTATTTATACCCTGTGTTCTGTTGTCTCGTTGTCTTTCATTTAACTGAACTCTGGATCGTGTCGCCTGTTATTCTGCTGTTAATATATACTGATCTCATATTGCAAACTCGTCGTATTGAGTTATTGTTCGAACAAGATCAAGAACATAAAAGAGATTAGGTAAACCTCCAACACTTAGGTATCGGAATTCGGAAGTCGACCTCGGTCGGACTCGAACCCGCACCCACTGCAGCCGCGGATTATACCACTGCGCTATCTCGCCACTAGTGGAACGTGTAATCAGTAGATGTGGATTTATTTTAAGGCCGTGCCGCTATAACATATATGATAATCTCCTTTCCACTTTAGTATTTTTGAAGTGTAACTCATTGATTTGATCTGCTGTCTGTGAAAACACACAATACCCTCCGTCCATTTGACGTTATGTTAGGTCTGTGCATTGTGCACGTGAGTAATAATTAGGGCTAGGCACAATGATTCGAGTACACGAATCTGAATCGAGTATTAATTTTAATGATTCGAGTCGAGTATAGTAAACGACGATTTTTTCGAGTAGTGAAATTATGCGTTTCTCACCACTGAAAGTTTATCAACGAGAATTATAGTTTCGATAGTATTTTCCACTGTTGAAGCCTCGAAACCTTGATTGGCGGTATCGTAGCATACGAAACATATAGTGTAAAACAACGAAGGTTACTGGGCGTAGCACATTTCCGACGTCATGATTATCCCTCAACATTAGCACCAAGTGGAATGAAATCGGTATGGTCGAAAAAATACCAAAGTATGTTTTATGAGATGGATAACAGGCATTATATTCGTTGTGATGACATAAACGGTGCATATTTGAACTTTGACGTGTTACATTCATTCTGTTGTGACGTCATAATGAGTGATACTCGATTACTCGACTCGACTCGAAGCATATTACGTGATTCAGAATCGAATCACTCAGGTACTCAATTTTGCCCAGCCCTAGTAATAATGAATGGCTAATGTTGTGCTAATGTTTGTACAATTGGGCTGTTCAAAAATAACTTCTTTTTTATTTTACTGGGTGGCTACTTGATAAAATTGTAATGCTGCATAAAATGAACACTGAATCTGGCTTAATTTTGAAGAGTAGAATCAATGATATGAGAGGAGAAAATTTTATATTTGAAAATAAATGGAGTGCGTTTTTAGTGAGAAATTCCTTCATATAATATAATTACTAGTAGTTCGCGGCACACCAGCACAGTGGTTCTCATTTTTTTTAAACTTATGGCATATACGAACTACCAGAACACTTAGCAGCACCCACAGTCACACAGCGGTGGTCTAGAATGACCAATCGATACAGGAGACTATAAATGTAATTCGGTTGTGCAAAGTACAATTTTTAGGCTTGGCAAACTGCTCTTTTGACAAATGAATAATTTGCACCAGGTCATTTATTTATGTGCAGTATAAAATTATAAAAGAAAAACCGATTTTCTTCCTATGAAGTGAAATATTCAAGGGTGAATAAAGTAATTTTGGGCTTTTTAGGGGTATGAATATCTTCCGAACAAGAGCCAATCTGGTAAAACTAATGTGATATTCGTAATCAGCAACCTCGAATACCCCAGAAATGGCTCTCAGGTGTTCTGCCCCCAAAATTTCATTTTGTTGACCAGTGTTATTGATTGTTTGCTATAGACTAGAATTATTATGCGCATAATTTCAAAATTTCGACGAAATCTCTCGCGACACCCTTGCGAGACGTAAATGGCACACCGGTTAAGAACCACTGCAATAGCACGTTGTATTTGCAAGAGAGGTGCTTTTCGTGGTGGAAGATGATATCGGACACTGTAGTCCCTATGCAGGTCTTAAACTTGATGGTTTTCTGGCATTTGGGGATATTGTGATGTAGGCCTATACCCCGGCAGTGCCACTGCAGGATGGTAAGGAAGTTTATGTGGACTGCCATTCAGAATAAGTCGCTTGAGTGCACGGATTTAATTACACCCCTAGTGTCGTTGATGTGATGGGTGTGAGAGGACGAGTCAATGTTGTTCCTGGTTTATCTCGGACCTTGCTCGAAGTGCGTTTTCGATTGTCTTGCTAACCATCAACCATGTTGCTCAATTACTATATAAACAAAGTCAAACACGCAGCATGGTTCGTAAACTTCGACTGCCTCTGAGAACGGTTCGCAACAACATGAGGTATCATCGCGATCAGTGAGCACAATCGAGTCAAGCAATCAAGCGATTCATGGTATTGACACACTACACCAGACTTGGACAACTATATAATTCTAGTTGTCTAATTTCATTAAATAACAGCAAAATGCCAGTAATCTAATCTATTCTAATTTGTGAAATGTTCCTATGCTCTAATTCTAATCCCAATCTAATTTGTCAAATGTTTCTATACTCTAATTTTAGCTCTAATCTAATTTATTGTTTTCCTGAAAATGCCTCATCTTTTAACGCGGCATTTTGCAGCGAGGTAACAAGAATATCCATCTCGTACAGGGAAATCCAGTGCGATGGCACCATCGCATTACTTACATACACCGTACCACCTAGTATTTATCGTAACCAACAATAGCCATGATGGCATTGTAGCTGGTAGTCTCCGAACAACATTCTAGTTTTGATCACAAACAGTACAGCAGCGAAGAAAAAGAAATAGTTAACGCAGGCTTGTTCACGTTCATGTCAATAACTACATCAAGCAAAAAGAAGATGATTGCTCTAGGTCTAGAGTCTAGAGCTAACCAAAGAAAATATATTAGAGAATGAAGTGGAAAAAGATTTCGAAGCAGAGCATGAGATCATCGACTGCGATGTTTTGAGTTACTAGAAAGGAGAAAATCGTTTTCCTCATCATAAGGCAGCTGCTCGAGAACTCGTAGGCGCATGACTGCAATATTAGCTTTTTTTGCAGCCATGCAAGAGAGCCATGCAATAATGCAATATCGAGACAAAATAGCCCATACACAGTTAAGCAACCATGTTTTAAAGCTATACGTTAGTACAACGCCGTGCTCACTAACATGGGCGATGGGCTTGGTTGGTTACTACGAATAAGTAACATAATATATTTACAATTTCATTCAATTTTCAACTTTTTGCGAATTCAGAAATTCCTATTCTAATTCTATGAATTCGCAATCTAATTTGGAAAAAATCTGTAGCTCTAATTCTAATTTTAATCTAATTTGGAAAAAACTATGTAGGTATAATTCTAATTCTAATCTAATTTAGAAAAGCTGAACATTTTCTAGTTTTTCAAGTCTGAACTACACCAATCATTTGATCTAAACCTCAATCCATACAATCAACAAATATGCGCACTTCATCTCAAGAGTGGGAGGGACAGCGCGGAAAATGGCAGTAGCTCAAAATTTTCGCGATTGGTAATTAGCGCAGCACCGATATAAGTACTTCAAAATACTTTGCGGTCAGCACATGTATTGACGTGACTTTGGAGTCACGTAAACCCACTGAATTAGTGGTAAAACACGACATTCGTCATCAACGTTTGTGATGATGAGAGCATGTATGAGAGCCCGTATCCGCAAGGCAATCGCGTAGTGTGTTTGCCAAAGTTAACAGTTGATGTTAAATAGGCCGGTTTACCACTCTGATACAAAACTGAAGCCCTGGTTACATTGATAGTTTGATCTGAATATTTTGCCAATCTGAAGTTCTTTTTTAAATGTCTCGCCTAAAGAACGTGTTTGGAACCACTGAACTTAAGCATCCCAACGCTACCATGTAATAATAGGAATATAGGTCCACCATCTATATTTATGACGAATACAGTTCGACTCATTTCTGTGAATCATGCGTTTCTTTATTATTATTCGTATTTTAGGGGGCTGCTATATTAAAATCCATAAATCGCGCTAGTAAACTTTCAAGTCGTATAAATCTGGTCAAAACTATTCGACATTATGTTGATTTGTGAACTAATATTTGGTCCTACGACCTTGCCAATCAAATTACGGAGAATCGCATATCGATCATGCCCACTCACATCCTTGACACATGAAACGAGATACCGGAACACTGGAGAACATCATAGAGACGGTCATTGCTTACGGGACAATGCGATGGAAATCCCGTACAGAGCATGGTATTACCAGACCATAACACAGAAACGTACATTTCCGGAGCGGAATTACGTGTGTTCATCGCAGATCATTTGATTATGCCAGTGGCGCGGTGGGTGATAGCCTACCTGTATGCTTTCATTCATTCATTCAATCAATCGCTAGACGTCGTCGAGTACGGTCGTCTCTTGATTAGCTCTTGGCTGCTCTATCAAAGCACCGAGTCGTTCAGACAGAGTCGCTTTGTCATATCATTACCTAATCGTAGCAGTTAAGAACCAATAGATACACTAGTCAGAGTAGTCTAGTCAGTAGTTCTCCAATTCCTCTTGTAGGAAATGGGGAGCATGGACGCAGAAACGTCTAGTCGTATGAAGCGCAAGAGGTGTAGCGGTAAAGAAGCTGAGAGTGACTCCGATGATAATGGAAATGGTTCTAAGGTTATAGCTAGAGACTACGCAACTACCCATAACAATCCGGACGCTTGTACTAAAGTAACATCTCCTTCGCTAGTATCTTCTGCCGTGCCGTCTTCCGTCCCTGTCTCAGGAAATCTCAAGGTTTTGCTCAGTGGAAAGGGTAGACTAATGAAATCGTATCACCCAGACTTGGTCAACAAGGCACTTTATGCGTCAATAGGCAGCTATGCTGATATCAAGGTTCTTCGCTCGGGTGACATCCTTATCATAGGCACCGAGTTACGGGGTGGCGGGGTGGCGGTGGCGCAGCCACCCCATGACACATTTATGGGGTGGCGGCCACCCATACCATACGATTAAACGCCCGCCGTCTGCGATTTCAAATCATCAGCGCTGTCAATTAACGAGTCCGTAAGAGCGCGTGAATGCCAACTATTTACCATTGACCGATACGCGCGTGAATTATTGCATACGCAGCTTCGTTGGCGACGACGAACTAGTGCTTAAAACGCCCCAATCAGCAGTTCAAAAGTTACATCGAATGAGCCTATCGGCGTATTCCTCGCTATCGTAGTTTGGGAGATATAGTAGATTTAGCCATTTTGGGGGTATGAAAATTTATGAAAAGTTCAATTACACCAAGATTTTTCTATGTTCCCGAGGGCCTACAGCTACAACTCCGCTACCAGATTGTAGCAGTTCAAAAGTTACATCGAATGAGCCTATCGGCGTATTCCTCGCTATTGTAGTTTGGGAGATATAGGCAGATTTAGCCATTTTGGGGGTATGAAATCTATGAAAAGTTCAATTACACCAAGATTTTTCTATGTTCCCGAGGACCTACAGCTACAACTCCGCTACCAGATTGTAGCAGTTCAAAAGTTACATCGAATGAGCCTATCGGCGTATTCCTCGCTATTGTAGTTTGGGAGATATAGGCAGATTTAGCCATTTTGGGGGTATGACAATTTATGAAAAGTTCAATTACACCAAGATTTTTCTATGTTCCCGAGGGCCTACAGCTACAATTCTGCTACCAGATTGTAGCAGTTCAAAAGTTACATCGAATGAGCCTATCGGCGTATTCCTCGCTATTGC
>ATSW01006720.1:0-23385 GCA_000444245.1 Botryllus schlosseri
ACAAGCCATAATTTGATCAGTTTTAAATAAGTTGTAATGATTTGTGTATGATCATGTTTTCCGCTAACGGACGTAACCAATGAATTTGATTCCATGCCCCTGTCACGAAAGTTTAAGATACTAAATGGTATTTTGTTATCACTATCCCTATGCAGTATGCATTCATTTTCATGATTGAGTGAGTTGCATGATATTTGTAGTGAGTTTGCTCTTAATCATTTGTGATGTTCGTGATTTCATGGACTGTTCTGGAAACGGTTTCAACTGCTGATCTGCATGACAGCTATTGGAAATTTCAATGTTTGCACGTATTTAATCACCCANGTTNGGTATTATAAGCGTCATNTATTCATGAATCAATAAAATCTGATTTTATTTTGAGCCCTGCGTTCCGGTGACTAGTCAACCAGCCACTTTGAGGCTGAACACTTTTTAGGTAAACACTTTTAATTTAAACACTTCGCAACACTTCTAGGCGTTCAATTTTTGAATAATGTTTCGTGTTCAATTTTCCGGGTTGAACAACACTTCAGAATTTACAGTGTATTTCAATGAGCATTTCACTTTAACTATTGATTGGAGGGCGAAAGAGGGTAAGGCTGTCCTATTATTAGTAAAAAGTACTGATCCGGCTCCGAAACGGCCCCGGTTAAAAATAACTAAATTCAGCCAGATTTCGGATCAGGCTCCGGTGCATGCCCCGCTCTACCATTACAACTGTATGGAACTAGATAACGGCCTTCAATCAGAAATGGGGTGAAGACAAGTAAAACATACCTCCCTCTTATTCCTGCGTACGCCAGTATTGACCTGCGACGAACATGAGACGAATATGATTTGGACGACATTCGCGTGTGTTTATGAGGAAAACTCGTGGAGTTTTATTTTGATTACCAGAACGTTTTCGAAATAGTCGGCTGCGCTTCAGGGTGTAGAAGCACTGAGACAAAGCGAATTATGTAATTTGTATCACATTGTCCTCTTCATCCATGCTTTTTCAAGTCAACAAAGCTACAGTGGGCCAAGAATTTGACACACTTACTCCACACTACTCACCTACTACGCAGGCGTGTCGAGTATACGGAACGCGGGCCGATAACGGATATTGTAAATGAAAAATTGGTATTCATACCGCACATTTGAACTATCAGGCTGCGATCTTGCCTCTCTCCTGTCACTATGCTGTCACGACTTCATAGCAAGATGCACTAGACATCAAAACCTAATTTTGTGAAGGAAGATTTAGATGGCTGCTCTAAATACGGACGCCGTGGTATATTCCTAGACGACAGGACTATAATGGACGATAGCGTTTTGGTGCTGGATACCGGGACATATATAGACAAAAAGGTGTCTGTCATTTTGGCGACCGTTTTTGCCTTCCTTGTTATTGTGGGCCATTGTCTTTTCCGGTACATTGCAATGGCGTGTTGCATTTTAACGTTTTCTATTTATTTGGAGAATGAAAATGAGTGAGGCATATCACCTTTAGGTGCGTTTCCAGCTCAGCACGAATTCTATACCATATATTTAGAGATGCTGATTACTGTTAGTAGGTCATCGAGGCGAAAACAAATGTTCGTATTCGCGGGAACGTTCCGTGAATTCATGCGAGGGACAGTTCATCATAGAGTATTCGAAAGTCTCATGTCTATGACAGGCGGTACAATTTGACACTTGTCCACGTGCGCATTCAGTCTGCAATGTCCTGAGCGCAAGCGAAATAACATTCGCCCACTCAGCAGTGAAGTATCGAGAAGTCCTCTACCCTGTTTGATATGTTTCCCCTCGCGTACAATCTGATCTAGTTGTTGTGTTCTCGTCAGGGCATAGTATGGTATGGTCAAGTATGAAATGGAGCGGAATTTCAGTGTATGGAATATGGATATGTGAAAGTATGGTGTTATAGAAATTTGCAAGTATAGTATGGAAATTGTTTTCCTTCTACTTCTATGCTTTCTACTTCTATGCTGTGGTAGGTTTTGCAGAACTATGACAAAATCTTTATTTCGATTTATCAAATCGATTGCATATTTCTCAGAAAATCATACAATGACAGGTCTCTGTTCAAATCTCGAATTGCATCGCAGACACACTAATCCTGGTAGCCAGGTCCAGCCGCTTTTGAAGACAACAAAGTTGTGCAACGCGCACACGAAGGAAACAATATTTATTATAATTCGCATTATATAAAAACGAAGGTTATTCGATCGCTGTCGCGATCTCGCTTTATATCCCATTCCGCAAACTACCAAGAGGAGTCTTAAATATAGTAGAGTCCGAATATGGAGCAAATAAATGAATATTATATCAATTATATTATCATCACGCTATACTGGTGTTGACATATGTAATATGTATGATTTGATTCTAGTTCAAAAAAATATTACTTCCTGAAGACATGTTACACTTTGTCGGTCTCTAAGACTTAATGTAGCTTCATTTCATCTTGGACAGTGGATACCACAAGTATTGTCTAATGATGCTATCGACCCGTCGCCCACTCACGGGCGAATAACTTTGACATTAGATCCGCTATCACAACATATACTCAATGCTTGTACCGATGTGTGACTGTATTCTGAGATATATTTACATGCGTTGATGATACCTTTGTTCTATGTAATATTGGCGATGGTATCGCTATATTACTGTTAGAAGATCAGTCGCACACTAGTTTTAAATCTCGCTTATTTTGTGATTCTCAAAATATCCCGTCGGTCTATGTCATTGACTTTTGTCTTCGATGATCAGGCAGGCAACCTACATCGCTGATGAAAATTATGACATTAAATCGCTGACTTATGACACAACTGAGTTTCCAATGGAATTGACTGTAAGCTGATTGACTGATTTAAAAACAAGCGATGAAGATTTCGGGGCTTGCGTAGGTTCTAGTGAGGAGCATGGACCGGAGCCGGATTGGATATCCGGCCGGATTTTTTCAATTTTTGGTGGACCGGATCGGAGCCGGATCAGTACTNTTTTGATGCGGCTAGAATATTTGTGGATAAGCATGACTTTTATAACTGAATAACTACCAACCACGCGCAAGAAGCCAGAGAGAAAATAAACGACCCATATTTATAAATTCACGGAACCACCGTATCATGTGGGACCGGATTTCCGGCCGGACTTCTTCACTTTTGGCCGGAGCCGAATCAGCACTTTTTCCTGATAAGGCCGGAGCCTGATCGGAGCCGGACCAGAGAATTAAAAAACCGGATCGGAGTCGGACCAGAGAATTTGTCGATCNGCCCCGCACTAGTAGGTAGTCGAAGTCAAAATGTTATATCAACATCCGTAATTTACTAACCGAGACAGTCGATAAGCCACAACGACACCTTGCGGTCTTGCGGCGATTACAGTTTCCGCTTTTCCATCAAAGTTACTAGCTCTAATTTTTGCAGCACAATTCAGGATTGCATTCAACGAACAGTTGCGACTCGGTTTTTCGCGTTTAAGACGGTGGTATATTCGTGATGACATCGCTACAAGCCAGCTCTGGATCGTATAGCAAACGTTCACGTGCGTTTCGAGATCGCACGAAGTCGTCGTGTCGTTTGCTCGAGGAGGTTACCACCACCACCAGTCCTGCTTTCGTCTTCGTTTGAGATAATTTGTAGTCTATTACGTTACANAGTTTTAGCAGTTAATCGGTAATGCTTACCTTCGAGATTGTATGGTGCTTCTATGCGACTAACGCGAAATGACAAACTACGCTCCGAATACTTTCAATTTGCGAATATATCTTGAGTTACCGCGATACATGGACTATTTCGTCAAGTTTTTACGAAAATGTGGCGCGCAAAACATATCACTAAATGACTTTCTACTTTGCGGAAGNCAAAGTATGAAAGTGGAGTAACCTTGCCTAAAAAACTGTTCAGTAGAAGCGGAACAAGTAGAACACAGCCCCTGAATAAGTAGTGCAATAAGGCAAAGCCTACTTGTGTATACTCGGTAAAACTAGATATTCGTTACTGACTTACCAGCTCTATGCTTATATATGCGCAATGCACATGCAGTGTACTAGCTATCCGTGACGAGCATCGGCCAGACAGACTCGGATAGGTTTCAGACCAAATATTGGACAATTTCTTGACAGTCGGAACGGATTCGGATATTACCATAGCTTTCCTTTCGGATAGTTGAAACTTTTTTTAATTCGGGAACTTTNGGATCGTTGTAACCAGAAGTGAATTTTTATTACAAGCCAAATGAAGAAGTCATCAACTCGAAAATCAAACCAAACACAGACAGTCCACATCTTGCAATATGACTACTAGCACTCTAAAATGTTTGTCAAGAGTACAAATAAATATTANTGAACTCTCACCGCCATAAAGAATATTATAACTATCACCGCCATAAAGAATATTATAAGGCCAATCATACTATCGGATTTATTTGGTGAAAAACGTAATCGAATGTGTCATATTTGCCAATCGATTGTTATATATAGCACATGAACTGTTGAAAAATGGTATGATTCGACATGAGATCTCTTGACCTCGCTATCATCAGCAAAGCATTCTAGCAGAACAGCATTTGAAGTTCACAATACATTGAAGGCACCCAAGGCATAATTCTGCACGCCGGAGCGTCGCGTGTCAGTTGAATATGTTTCTGTATTCGTTACGAGAAAATTATTCAATGGCAGCNGCCAAACTAGGGCCGACAGCGCCTACCAAGTTGCGAAATTAGCCGCATCGGAAAATTAACCAGTTGTGAGTCGCTGACCCCTGCTGCAGTGCTATATTTCCTTTATTGTTAGTTTGGATTACGCAGGCTTTATTTGGCCTGTGGGCCTTAGCAAGCCTAGGTCTGGTATAAAGTACTGTAGCGACTCTACAAGACGCTCTCATCTGATTGTCCATTATTTGATTACTAATTTGTGAACGCTCTNGCTGCCTTTTCAATGCCGTCATGTTACTGTGTCTTCTCATCAGTTATCAGCATCTCTCGCAGTAACCGGAGCTCTCCCTTCAGTGGCGAACGCTAAGAGGCAAAAACGTATTCCTGTACTACGAACGTGCATCTGCATGCAGGCAATGAGAATGCGGTAACCGGCAAGCTCCCAACNTTTCGANCAAAGGAACTACACTACGAGGTTGGTTTCGACAGGCCGTGAACGGAGTGGGATGAAACCAAGTTCTATTTCGTAGTTTCAGCTTCAGATCAGACCACAGTAAAACGGCTTATTGGGATATTGGGGATGCTCCAGAGGCGGATAAGTCCAACACAATCGAAAGCAGGTTATTGCAGTCACTTAACATTGTCTCCACCAGAACCAGCTGCCTGGTTGTTAAATATGTCACCTCTTAGAGACAGAAANCCGTCGGGATTGACCAACGAAATGCTCGCACTTCTGGGTGATCATGAACTCCCTGCTCCCTTTTCAGTCACCTATTCCTATACAACAGATAGTGCTATCAAAAGAGGATATATAGATAACCCACAGATTTTAGCTCGGCTGGCTGACCAAATGTGGTTTAAGATCCGCCGATTACAGCATTTGTAAATTNAGTTNAGAAAAAACCGACCATTCCTGCTACTATTGAGCTGGTTTCATACTCCATCGACGACGTAGTAAGAAAGCAATGCTTTCCTCTCTGTGCCTNNTGACGGGAAAACGACAAAGCCGGTTGTCCGCAGTCAACGGGGCAACCTACAAAANATTATTTTACCGTCGACACCGGGGCGGATGTAAGCTTGTTCCACCATCCACGCTAGAACGGCGACACAACNCCCCGGTTTCGCTGCTTACGGNGCTTGTTCTTAATTCTCTCAGCACGGGCCGGTCTTGCTACGCACAAATATTTTGCTGAATTCTCCGATATTATTACTCCTTAGTTTATTTTTGCCAGTAAAACCTGAGCCCGCGGTATGGCATCTCCTCTCAACGCGNTGCTTACGGCGNTTGTTCTTNATTATCTCAGCACGGGCCGGTCTTGCTACGNACAAATCTTTTGCTGCTGAATTCTCCGATATTNTTACTCCTTAGGTTTTANTTNCGNAANTAAAACCTGAGCCCGCGGTATGGCATCTCATCTCNGCAACAGGACAACATATTTATTCGACGATTGGCACCTGATAAAACTCGCCATTTCACAAATCAATAAATGTCTGTCAGTCATTGAGATGTTATTAGANTTGGGAATTATCTACCGTTCTTCGCCGTTGCACATGGTGNCCTGGGGTTCCGTTGGTTGGGAGTTTCGTGGAGATTACTACCTCCACGCAACCAGATCGTTACCCATCCCACGTTTTCGAGACCTCTAAACGGTATAAAGCCTTCAGCTAATTACGGGGGGTGATCAACGTTCATNATGGGTTCATACCTGAGGCAGCGAAAAACCATGATGCCGCTGTNTGGCCCTCTTTCGGGAAATCCAAATACACTACTGNTACAGTAACTGCCTTCCCAACAAAGTAAACATACCTACACATATCGCGCCAANTTTCTGGCTACAGTTACTGCATGTCCGAAAAAACGTGTTGTACAAACGAGTTACTGCCTGGATTAGCTACAGCGGATATGCGTTTGCGGCTCTTAATTTTTCGGATATAGGGCCCTGGGCTCCTTTTTCCCGTCATAACGAGGCAGATCAGGATCATGAGTAGCGCTGACGTCGAGTTATAAGGTCGATCAAAGTGGTATAGCAGGTTCCCGGCCAATCCTAGGAGTGGCGCACCTTACCTTCTATCACTGACTATCCTTGTTGTGAACAAAGTCGGGATTTCATATTCATTGGCGAGGGGAATCTTGTGCTAGGATATTACCACTGTTTCATTTTTCGGAATCAGTGCGACAATACCATTCAATTGATTCAAATTTTTATAAATGTTGAGCTGAGAAATTGCGCTATGAAGGGCGAGGCGTGGATCGTCTGTCCCTCATCTCCGTCGGTCATATATCGTATATCGTCGAACAGTCTTTTGCATTTCGCATTTCGTTCTCAATTCCGAACAGTCTTTTTCGTTTGCAGTGTCAAATCGGGCAACAGTTTTCATATGGTCGCAGTTTCAAATCAGGCAGCCGTCTTTATCTGGCCATGAAGATGTGAATTACAAATACAATTGATTGCTTCTGCATCGATCAGATAATAGCATTTGTAGGCAAACTGTCAAAACTCAAATATCGTCAATTCGAACATAGCAGCCCATCGTCAATTCGAACATAGCAGCCCAACACTAATCCTACTCTATCGACAATGCCATTATTGGTTTCATCGTCGTTGCGCTGCTGAAGCAGTTATGACAATTCAAGTCTACTTAAGGCCACNCGAGGTGGCCTGAATGCGTCATTTTACAGTTCCTTTTCAAAATTTCGGGAAGATTCGCGCCCACTTTCCTGGATTATACACACCATGAATAGNATCGACTGTGCTCTATGGTACTTTTTGATATTAATTCATTTCAACACAAATCAATGTTGCAATGAAAAGATAAGAAGCAACGAAAAGAAAGGAAGCCGTCGAAACGAATTGGAATAGTTTTCTTAGTCCGTCACTAGATGGCATAAAACATGCCCACTGAATGAGAATGGAAAAAGATAGAACGAGCTGNAAATGCNATGGCCTGTATCGAGGACANGCTGAATAAGCTGAAAATGCCATGCCCTGTGTCGGTGGACGGAGCCGTTACGTCAGATCGAGGTCCAGAATTTACTAACAGAAAACAAGGTGCTACAGAGACACCACAAAGACGTGAAAGCGTCAGCAGATGCCACATTTCAAAGAAGTATATAGTAAGTCCGAATTACTATCACAGCAAGCTGTTGAATTCTACGCAACGACCGAATTCTACGCAACGACCAGTTTCGGCCTAAGGCGGTGGGGGCTTCGTCATGTCATAACAAGACGGCTCTGTATCATAGGATGTTCACGCGCGGTCCGAGACCGCACGATATCGTCGGCTCGAANTTTATCGTCAAGCCTGCTTGCATCTTGCTTTCATCTTGCTTGCATCTTCAGTGAGATAATTTGTAATCGCGTACGTGCGCCGTTTAGATTCACCCAAGAACACAGCGTGAACACAGCNAATCATCAATCCAACGCCAGCCAGTCAGAACGGTAGCCTTCTACGGTCACGCGGCCAGACCGAAGCGATACAATACGTCATGTGAACGACGCTCACCGTNGTGCCGCATAACATGTAAAGTAAAATGCCAACGTGAAATCGGGAAAGAGTGCGGCAGCTGGTATACATAAAACCGAATTCCATTACCACACCAACGCTACCNGCTTTCCCACACACGCACACTCACCACAGTCGCCACGACCAATCCGAGATATCCGCCGTTGGATTCTCACACGCGATCACCGGTGTAGACTTCTACCGTTCGGCCGCCGCTGTATTGCCGCCGCTGTCTTCAAACGAGCACCGCAGACCAGCAACCGGACNGTGAAAACCAACGCGCGCTCTCGACGTCATAGGAGATCCGACGNTTGAATGCCGCTTTCAACTCCTCCTTGTGCTTCATGGTAAAATANATATCGCTCGACATCTCTCCCTCTGACACTCTCCCTCTGACACAATTATGCTATCGAGATAACCTGGTAGAGAGGCACACGTTAACCTGTCTTCGTTAACTTTTTTTTTCAACCGAAACTACTAAACGGACAAAGTACACGAGACGAGCCAGACCATACCAATACTGATCGTGCTCCGGTCATGCCGAATCAGTCGTTCCTGAATGCTACTGTTTGTCTTAATGCATCCTCCCCTGAAAAGTTAACTATCCTCAACCTAGGTAGTTTTGACCGCTGAATGGCTGGTCTTGCCTGGAATTGGCTTGGTAGGGTCCTGTAAATAGAGAGTTCCGTTGATGACGATATAATGAGGCGAGAATGCAAAAATTTTATGGGAAAGTGCCGCGAAACGCCGTCATTTTCATCGGCAGCTATTTACGAGAGGATCGTTGCAGCGTATCCCACAAACGCACTACACTGCCATAGGCAGCGGTGGCCTTTTCGCCTCATTGAGTTCAAATTCAACCAATCCCTATAAAGAGATAATCGTCGATATCCACTGAACCAAACTTTCGCGATATCCGTGCCCGGGGCCAGACCCATAGCAAGTGACGCGATTCCGATAAATATTTCTAACATTGCCACCGTAAGTCTCACCAGCTTGGACATAGTACCCAGGCTTTTCGAAGCTAGGATATATTACCGGTGATGGGAATTAATCGTCGGGCATGAAAAACTGAAATATTAAAGCCCATGTTACGGTTACAATAATTGTTGGCATACAGCAGGGGTCGTGACGCCAATTGGGTCGTTTGCCTATTCTCTTGGATCACGGACACGAGAATCAAATACCAGTGACTATTACAATAATGTCAAATAGTCAGATGCTACTGGCGGCTCATATTCAGTAATTCATGCATTTTTAAAAACAGTTTTTGACTTCCTAGATTGCCAGGTATCAGATCAGTCGAAGCGTCATTGTCGAGGGTCACGTACTATAATGCAAGTTAACGATAGTGCAATGTTGGTGTCTGGCCATCAGTCGGAAGATTTTAGTGTAGGGAGCATGGAAACTATTGTGCGGTAATTTCCCCTTACATGGGAACTACAAGTGACAGGTGGTAGTGCTCAGTGTTACGTGTTAATATTAGGTCTGTTCAAAAATAACTTTCTTCTGGATTTCAGCCATTCATGCACTAAATTGTCAGGTTACCCTAGAAATCGCTGCGCACCAAAAGGCTCCGCAGATCCAATGGTTATGAAAATGTCCTATCGTGAAATTGAGGCAAACATATCTAATTACTTCACAACGTACCATACGTCTTCGAATGCTGACTTTGGAATTTGCCAAGAAACTTCGTCTAAACAGAACGAGCTAAGAACACAGCGCTTGAGTAAAGAAATGCACGTAGAACACGGCATTGAAGTGAGAAATGCACTTGGCAAACCGGAGTACTCAGAAAATATAGAAAGTTCGTCACTGAGCAAATATGCTTGTATATTCACATTGCAAAATGTGCAGATGTGTAAAGCACTTGATCAAGGCATATCACATCTCAATTCTAAGCATGTGTCGGACGCAACGTTTCTTGTTATATTCTCTGAGGACAGACCTTGCAATTCACAATAGTACAATGACAACAAACAAAGGTTCAAGCTATATACAGCGGTGTTGGGATCAAGTCCACTATTTTCAATCTTTATTGCCTTTATAATCAGTGCAGATGGGCACAGTGCTTGATACGAAATCCCGTCGAGCTTTCCGTGGGCCCTCCGTACCAGTCTTTCAGGCACTTCATCTTGTCCGTGTTCGCGTCCTGAACGTAGATTTATTCCATTCCGTTCATATATGGAACCCCCCCCCTCGCACACAATCGCGGAGAGGGCTCTCGAACCATGGACTTCCGCGTCTTTGCATCTCAGCAGGTTCTCGGCGCTTTCGACGCACCTCCCGCCGCGCCTATTCAACACGATGGCGCCGTGGACCACTCGGTCCACTTCAGCACGGGACGTAATCCATGCATTGATTTCATCCGTCCGATATTTTTCGCTTTTCTTTCGGAACTCTGCCGCCAGGGAGGCATTATCCGCGACGATGGTAATCTCAACCACCCTGGCGACCTTCTCGCTCTTAAGAACCAGGTCGGGCTTATGTGGCGTCCGATACGCGCGGCGTACGTACTGGGGCACACTTGGAGTATAGGCCCCAGAGACGCGATACTTCCACAACACTCCTCAAACCGTTCGGAAAACATTCGAACAATCTTATGCGCCAAACGTACCTTCAACAACTCGTCAGATATGGTCTTAACCGTTCCTTCCAACTTTCTTATCTGATTTTACTGATCATTAATCCTCTGGTCGGACTGCGCCTATATAGAAGTTTAACATATCGCATCAGAATAACTAATTTGAAAGCATGCTATTGGAAGAAGTCATAACCGCGAGTGAATGATGAGCCACGAACCCCTAGGGGAGTTTTTGCCACTAAATATACTTGCTAAGTAAGAGTAAAGTCAACATATTTTTATGGCGGATTCTTACTACAGGCTATCATTGTTTAGGGTCAGTCTTGAATTATTAGGAGCTTCAAAGTTTTTTGAAAGGTCCTTGACCAGAAAAAAGGGGAACCAAAAGCCTAAACATAATCACTACGCTAGTATATTGATTGGTAATCAATACAGATATTGAGTTTTCACTGATACAATTCCACAGCTCAGGGAGCACCTCCCGCCGCGCCTATTCAATACGATGGCGCCGTGGTCCACTTCAGCACGGGACGTAATCCATGCATTGATTTCATCCGTCCGATATTTTTCGCTTTTCTTTCGGAACTCTGCCGCCAGGGAGGCATTATTCGCGACGATGGTAATCTCAACCACCCTGGCGACCTTCTCGCTCTTAAGAACCAGGTCGGGCTTACGTGGCGTCCGATACGCGCGGCGTACGTACTGGGGCACACTTGGAGTACAGGCCCCAGAGACGCGATACTTCCACAACACTCGCAGCGTTTATCGGATTCGGGACGTTCCCGTGCTTTTCGGGCCGGCGTGGGCATGAGATTTCCACGTATTTTAACGGCTCCGATATAATTTCGCCCAGTTAGGGTGGTTGCTCTTTCTATCCACTCCCGAGCTGTCGGCAGTTCATTGGCGGCTCCAACGCCGCTACCATCCACTGAGGCCATCAGACGCTCTCGCATCCGGGCCGCCAGTGTCCCGTTGGTGTCCGTGGCTGAACACAACGCGGCTTTCACCGCTTCGTCCTCTACGCCTTGGAGGCGCACCAATCTCCGGGCCTTAAGCACCGTTATTCGTTGACTGAGTGCCATAACACCCAGCCCGCCGTCGCCATGATTCGAATGGACAAACGCGATCGGTGTATGCTTCGGCAGCCGGAGCCACCTCCGGACCGCCTCCGTCACCAGACGATCCATGCGACAGAGATCCTTTCGTCGCATTCGCAAGCACCAGCTGATGGAGAGTAGCTGGAAGTACATGCTTGTTCAGCCTGTACATACGCTGGAACGGTTTTAAGGGAGCTTTATTAGGTTCGGGTAGCCCCCTTCTCAGGCGGTCCGTTACTTGGGCTCGGGTGTTTCGAGCGTTAATTGCTACCCCGAGGTATCGGAACGAGTCCTCAATCCCCAGGGCGCTCACGGACGCGCCAGCAACCCTCACGAGGGAAGAAGGGTTGACAGCCCAGGATTTTCGCTTGCCGTCAGTCTGGATGAACAGACTCGCGCACTTCCGCGGGTTGATCTTAAGCCCGCATTCCGCCAGTTCCGATTCAAGTTTCGCCAACTGCACTTGTAACGCCGTAGGATTCATGGCCGTAAGGATTATATCGTCAGCGAACGCCATGTGCGAGACACGGACGCCCTCCAACTCAGATGTAGGATCCCCCTGCCGGACACCAGAACGGGTCGGTATGTTGTCTGACCGATACCCGGATACGCTAAGGCGAGTCGATAGACCGCCATAGAACGCTTGAACATAGGCAAGGAAAGGGGCCGGGAAGGGGGAATCTTGCGATACCGAGTCAAACGCCTTGGCTATTTCAACCGACACCAGACAGTTGCTTCCTCTTCTCCTTCGCATAACCAATACGGGTCTGCAGGAGCCCGTCCCCTGGGCGGAACGCCTTTTGGCACGGTTTCAGATTGAACCCGGCTTCCAGGCGTTGAGCCAGGATTCGATGGAAGGCTCTAAGTAAGAGTCACGTTGATGGAAGGCTCTAAGTAAGAGTCACGTTAACTAACGTGATTGGACGATGTTTCGCCGGATCCGTCGTACCTTTCACCTTGGGTATTAGGATTGTATATGCATCCTTGGCGCTTCCCGGGGGATACGATGCGAGGAGCCAGAGATTGTAATTCGCTCTCAAGGTTTCCCTATCAAGCGACCTCAGCTCCTCGACGGTCACTCCGTCGGGTCCAGGTGCAGCGGCTTTCATTGTACTTAAAGCCGTATCCACCTTGGATCTCTCGACCGGCCGGACCAACTCCCATACCGTGGGGTTCAAAGACTCAGGCTCACGGATGTTTCGAATATACCACGTCAGAACTCTTTCAGCTCTCGCGGGGTGGAGCGGCACAGTGGCGGACTCTCTCTATGTTCACCGGATAAAACCCAACGTGCACATTCGAGATCCACGAGCCTTCTGGTCTCCTCAGGATTGTCGAGGTTAAGTGTCTGTGGGCGGACCACAATGAACTGCTAAAAGTTTGTCCTTCCACATGTGCTCCATGGGGTCGACTATCGGAGGGCTTTCCGGGAGCTCGGGCACACGGGGCGGGTCCAGGGATTCCTCCCTTAGCCGCTCTCTCAAGGCCCGGTACGCTTTGTTCTTATTGCGCTGCCCCTTTATTCCTTCGACCGTACGGTCCGGGCGAAGATCTGCGAAGGCCTGGTTAATAAACTTGACCCCATCACCCTCGAGTCGAATCTCATCTAGGACGAGCTGATCGTGATCCCAGTGGGCCTTGGTTCTTGCGGTAGGAATCAGGCCCGTGTGGTAGGCGGCGGGGTGTTTCGCTCGCATATGCACGTTCAGCCCTCGAGCTTTGAAATACTCTCCACACTAGGGACACGCGACGGACCCCACGGGCGGCTCAATGATTCTATTGGAGGATGACGCTGCGGCATCCCCCTCATAATGTTCATTAGAATCCGTAACCAATAATAGATCTGGTCCTCAAGAGGGAGTTGACCTCAAGGGGACGTCGGGGGCTTTTTAGGTCTCCCCGACTGGACCCATGGCCGTTCTCTTCCTCCCCCATCGGCCGATACCCTAGGGGGGACTTCGCTTGATCTTTGCCACCTGGCTTCACATAGCTCGTTCACCGTGCGCGATCCACCGGGGCCCGACTCTCACTCCGGCTTTACCAGGGTAAGCGCCCAGCAAGAGAGTCATCTCGCGTCATCGCACCTTTTGACTCGAGTGAAGTCTATCGATTTTTGAAGGTGAGTCGAGTCGAGTCAAGTCGAGTCATAATGAGGCATAATTACGTCATAGCATTTTAAGTAGCTGTTTTAAAATTGACGAGTATATTATTAAGAGTTAATTGACGAGTATATTATTAAGAGTTAAAAATGAACATACCACCAAAAAGGCGTCATATCGCTCACGCGATTTAGATACTTTTGCCATATTACTGTACTACTAGTTTCCGACATACTGTACTATTTTCCGACAAAGTAATTTGTCGGCTCCGGTCACTCCGTTTGCGGTCTATTTATGTTTTAGAAAAATTAGGGCTCAATAAAACGCACAGCCAATCATAAAACGCACAATCATTGAGTGATACTTCAGCTACAGCATTTTCAGGTCTCTTATTCAGGTCTGCAAGTCTGATTTCAAGTATATGGATACTGATTTTCTACAAAATTTAAAATATTTTGCGTCATACCCGATAATCTGTGGCGGCACACAGTCTCGGAATCACTGCATTAATGTAGATGGCTAATCCAGACATGGTACATTAGCGGCACACAACAGTCTGGGAAATTATAAAGTAATTGATGCGACGTGACGATAGCTCAGTGTGATGGTGAGGCCGATTATAATCCCAATGAGTGATCGCCACATGTCCAACGCCCACATTCAAATTTGACTATTCTCGCGATTTTCTTTTTCAATTTTTTTTTATTTTTATCATTTTTTGCGGTAATTGATATTTTCTAAATTTCCCTGAGCGTCATTTTATATAGAAACCTTCGCGGCATGTACACGCACCCTCCAAAATTCGAACCGAGGATCCTTTGACTTGTAGAACAGAACCATTACACTATCGCGCTGGCTGACAATCCCTGTCTGTATTGTATTGAAGATTTTAAAAGGCTGTCTGTCCAATAAGGCACAAACATTGAAAGACATATATTATCGTCGCGACAATCACCATTTATTTTTGGTGTATATTCACATGTTTCTCATCGGAGGCAGTAAAGGGCTCCGATTAAATTTCTGGCCTCAAGAGAAAACAGAGGCCACCGACTTCATTGACCACGACTGGACGAATTTCCGCTATCCTCTCGGGCGATCCGCGTGATTCATAATGCTGCAAATAGGCTTCCAATGCCTCATCGGATACAGGTTCGGTTTTGGTTCTCACCGTTGAGTTACGCCGGCGCTTGGCTCTCCGGGTTCCACCCTCTCGATCCTAATCGGTATTCTGTGAGCTTCGCGAGTGATAAGTGGGATCTCTCGTGGCCTCTTCCATTCGGTGGTTCGCGGCTAGCTTGACAGCTCCATCTACGCAAGTTTCGACCATAGCCTGCTCGTGCATAGTGGCTCGAAGTCAATAAGAGTCATTATTCCGTCTGAATCTTTGTTTCATGAACGAACGATCATTATGTCTTATATTTTTTTTAATACCGTACGGCTTGCATTCTTTCCGAACGCAATCCCACATGGAAGACCCAGCATGCTATCGTTTTATTTGCAGAGCATCTTCGCAAGGTCTTCATTGTTAAACTCTTTTCGCACTTTCCTAGCAGCGCCGGCTCTTTTCCCAGTCTTATCGCGTCTGTTCACCATCTTAAATTACGAATCCTGTAATAGGCTTTAGAGATTATTACAATTTAAAATTGAACCTGAACTCAATTGTTTTATCAGTCCAAACGGATCTGAGTTCCCGATGCAACTACTCAGGGCGGAATGGATATTAATATAAAATATATTCCGTTTTTAAAAGATAAAAAACGATTTATGACCTGCTGATGCGTAAGCATTTGCAACGTATCAGCGGCGTACCATTTTAATATGCATGGTCGTTAACTGCGAGCAGTGAGTATTCATAGGGTAATTATTTCACGCCGCTATATACCTCTATAATTATATCTTCGCTGATTCGGACATTGATTTTATAATTCTTAAAATTCCAAATATTACAGAATCCGAATTGCTCATAAGCTTAGATTCCCATATAAGCTATAAACACTACTAACACTGAACACTATAGAAGCTATAAACATTGAGCACTATAGAAACATCTCAAACAGATTTACTACGGAGCGAACAATAATCATATTCCCTGTGTTTTACGGAGCGAACAATAATCATATTCGTGCATTACATTGCATTGCATTGCATACGTTTAGCAAAATTAATTAGTACCAGGCGGCACGATTATAAATATATAATCATGCTTCATCTTGAATAGAACCGTATGCTCTTCGCGTTTTGGCCCATCATCCTTAATGGGTATATGGTGGGCCACGCGAATGGATTCATATGTTGCATCCATACCTCGAGCTAAAACAACAAACTTCTTATTAGCCGCCGCAGGCATTTTAGTTGCAATTCAGTTGCCAGCCGCCATTTTATCCAAGCGTGTTGCTCGATTTATGCAAATAACATAGATTTGTTCGGACATCTGATTTTCACTTAATGAAAATATGCACTCACATTGCTACTTCCAGCAATACGACCAAGTATCCACTTTCGTAATTGATGAAAATAAACATGAACTCAGCAGAGCAAAACATATCAGCCTGACTGCGAAAAACAGGATGCTGACGGCCGAGACACCAATACAAAATAAGTCGACATAGAAACTATTTTGAAGCATTGGGGCAGACCCAGCAATGAACCCCGCGACGACCGGAATACACCCACAATATGTGCACAAATCCAAAGTCATCCAGTAAGGCGCGATGTATCATTCGTATCGCCACTAGGCCAACAGCGTTTGCAAATTTTGGCACCTTGGCAACATTTCCTCACCTCGTCGTAATCGCTAATATCTATGTCAAGAACAAGCTCTTTTTCCATCGGCGTGAAGTTGTTTCTATCCATTTGATTGCGGTATTTTGGTGGGTGGTTGTACACAGCTCCGACATGAATCTTGTAGGGAACTAATTTGCGGATTTCTCGAACCAATTCTTCTCGATTCGTAAACGATCGATAGCGAGTGAAAATGTTATGTTGTCTTTGATAGTAAACGCGAATTCCCGGAACTCAGCCACGAATAATACGTACCGAAAGGAAAGAGGAATTTGTAGTATACCGGAAGTTCGATTGGTAAGCACGCGGCGTTATAGTCAGGATACACGACTGATTTGCTAGTGGCTGCTTGCATGATATGGCGATTGCAATCCAGTAGTTGGCGGTAAACTGTAAAATACGAGGATGGTCAATCGATTGCCTCGAAACAATATTTGCGCCTCTCGTTCAAAGGTACCTTTGGCGTCAACATAGCAGCGTCAACATAGCAAAATATACCAGCCTGACTGCGAAAAACAGGATGCTGACGGCCGAGACACCAATACAAAATAAGTCGACATAGAAACTATTTTGAAGCATTGGGTCAGTTCTCTTTATAATGATCGTATATTTTCAACACCTTATATGTAGCAATATCAGATAGGGCCTACGCACATATGTGTGGAATTGTATCATGTGTGGAATTGTATCGACACTATCTTTTCAGAGAGAGAGAGACTACTATGCTCTAAGACGGTAGAACGAAACATACATTACGGTATGAGTGGTCAATGACGAGTGCTCTGTCAAAAGAGTGTATATTTCGCGACATATCTATCTAAGGTTTCAGATGTCCAATTTTGACGCCCTATATAGCATATATCAAATAATGTGGTGCCAATGAAATAGCTCGATTATTACTATCTGTCCGCAGAAGCTCGATTATTACTATCTGTCCGCAGAAATTTTAAGTAACTACCCAGCCAGATTAGAACGGGCTATATAGTGATTCTGTTACAGCACGCGTCCTTCCTACCGGCAATGGCGCAAAAGACTCACGTCGGCGCGAAACGGTTAAAACTATAGTAGCATCAGCGTTCACCGCACATTTGAAAATACACAACCGCACATTTGAAAATACACAAAACTGCGTTCGCTGCCGTTATCCGTTCGTTCGCCTTCCGAGCCGTTGCTTACCTCGCCATCAACTGAAAAATCGACAGTAAACTTGGAATAAGCGCGCGTGCCGCCGCCGCGCCGATGCGAGACCCGAACCTTCGTCAGGTGAGTCGTCGAAGCCGACATCGCCCGACGATATGACACCGCCGTCTTCGATTCGCTGCTCCGGCTGATGGTGCGGCACTAATCTCTCACCGGCGTCAACGATCGGGTTGCGGATGGGGCCCTCTCCGTCTTTGGAACCGTAACCCCGCGTGCACTACGCATAGCCTCTCCTGTAGGACAGGCCGGACTCTGAAGATAAAGTCGTTACCGCTTTCCACGTACGACAGTGTTAACGTAAATGCCATGACAATGCTAGCCAATGATAACGTAAATGCCATGACAATGCTAGCCAATGATAACGTGACAGACGACCCACTCGGTTGCTATCACGTAAAAACGCGCACCGGCAAATACAGGGAACCTAAGCGTTAGTTAATCGCTCAAACAGAACTGTTAATCTAAAGTTTCGACGCGCTCAAACAGAACTTTGAGTCACGTTTACGCGCCTCCTCAGAAAACTTACGCACCTTCCATTGTTTCCGCATCACCGGCACCTACGTCTGACGAGGACTAGTACTGATGCCGTACTGTCGTCGAAGCGGCGTATCTAAACGAAGGGTAATATCCATGGTAACGACATTACAATCACCGGCGACGAGTACACAAAATGCATTCGCAGCGCGCGCACACACTGACCTGTGTGGTTTAGATCTGACTGGCCTCTCGAAATCAGAAGAATCAGAACAATCCGAAGCCCAGACTGGATTCGAACTGTTAGTGCCAATTACAAATGGTTACATAGCGATATATCACACACGTTCAGGTGGCGAACTTCGCGAACTGAGTATCACCTGTTGAAGCCTCGTAGCGTGAACCGCTGACGTTTCGATCACACACTGGTTATATAGCGGTCACACACGTTCAGGTGGCGAACTGGGTATCACCTGTTGAAGCCTCGTAGCGTGAACCGTTGACGTTTCGATGGCACACTGGTTATATAGCGGTCACACACGTTCAGGTGGCGAACTTATCACCTATTGAAGCCTCCTAGCGTGAACCGCTGACGTTTCGGAGGTTGTTCCTTTTTACTCATGCTATATATGGTTCACAATAATGCACAATACAGAATAAAGGTTACATGCATAAGTACCGGCTTTGCGCTGTCGCAGCACAACGGTTTTCCAGTTAGGAGCAGTGACATAACATTTTTTCTTCTCGACCTTCTACTTTCGCTTGCAGTCTGCCCAACCGTAGCTACGAACGGGACGATCGATATTAATAACGAAGCGAAGAGTTACCATGGTGCCTGTGGCTACACTTGATTTGCCAGTACCGCGAAAGCGTTGGGGCCGACAAATGCATCACGGTTCCCTTATCTGTTCACAAGCATGCCTAAATGCGTTACTAAAAGCGGCGTACGATTACGCGACGTAGTCGAGCATGTTTTGATCGCAGTGTTGCGGCGTGCGATTACGCGACGTAGTCGACCATGTGTAAGAAAAAAAACGACCATTCCTAATACTACCGAGTCGGTTTCATACTACATGGAAGATTTGGTAAGAAAGCATGAATGATAATGCTGCCCCTTCATGTGCCTGGTAACAGAAGAACAATGCCGGCAACGGGGCAACCGGTAAAAATATATTTTACCTGCGAGACCTGAGATCTATAGCTTCTACTTTCTTGCCGACACCGGGGCGAAAGTGAGCGTGTCCCCCCCCCCCCATTCATGTTCGAATGAAGACACAAAACCCCGGTTCCGCTGCTTGCGGCCGCGAATGGAAACATCCTACCTATTGGACCAAGCGCCTTTCCTTGGTTTCCGGTCGGGCAAACATGGTTGTGAATTCATCCTGGCTGACGTGTCAGGCCTTGATGGGAGCAAATTTCCTTATAGCGCACAGTTTGCTTGTTAACGTCAAACACCACCATCTTATTCATTTGCATTGCTTGGTCTTAATTCTGTCAGCTCGGGCCGGTGTTGCTACGCGTAAATCTTACATGAATTCTCCGATACTCCGCAATTTACGAAGTAGAACCCAAGCACACGGCAGTGCATCTCATCTCAACAAGACAGCCTGTTTATTCATCCACGTGTAAGACGATTGACACCTGATAAACTCGCCATTGCACATACCGAGTTCAAAAGGCGCCAAGAATTATCCAAATGCCACCTTAACTAGCTCTTTGGAAGGCTACCCACTAGTGCGGGGCATGGACCGGAGCCGGATCGGATATCCGGCCGGATTTTTTCAATTTTGGTTGGGCCGGATCGGAGCCGGATCAGTATTTTTTCTGATACGGCCGGAGCCGGATCAGAATATTTTTGATCCGGCCACAGCATGACTATAACTTCCGACCACAGTGAGAAAATAACGGACCCATATTTGTAAAATCACTGAGCCATGACCGAAATATATGATAGCTCATTCAATCGCAGCATTTATTATATGACTAAGCATTTATTACCTCCAACATCCTTTGTTTCCATTGTATGTGGTCGATGCGGGGTCTCCTTAGCGTGCAGTGAGATGGCTAGTAATCCTACTATTATAAGATCATCGAAAATAGCAAAAGCTCTGTATGAAGAAGGGAAACTAAACGCGGTTGATGTGGAGGGAAATAAAAGCGAGGTGGGGAAGAGTTTTGCCTTGCTAACTGGCCCTGGCACCAGTGAGGAGGGCGGTGACTATTCAGGATTTGTTCTCTGTCGGCAGTGTGGTTAGACATTCAAGCATAACAGAAAGAACAGTGGCACGACACATTTAGCCACTCATACCAAAACCAGATGTAGTGTATCGAAAGTCATACCATCAGCGGGCCAACGTTCAATGTCATCCTTTCTGACAAAAAAGAAATCTGCTCCGCTTCCGACTAAGGCCAAGGTACAATTGCTCAAAGCAGCCACATCATTCATTGTAAAGGATTTGAGACCATTCCGGTCTTTGGAGGGTGACGGTTTTGTCGAGCTTGCTCAAACATTTATGGATATAGGGTCGGTGTATGGTCGAATGAATGCAGAAGAAACAATCCCATCCAGATATACCGTTAAAAGGGAAGTTCTAAGCCGTGCTGCACTTGAGAAGGAAAAAAATTCTGTCATTGTGAAGGCGGCTATTGGCGAATATGGGATGATTGGGCTCACCACGGATATGTGGACTGATATCAAAAGCAGACATTACATGTCATTGACAGCCCATTACATCCGCGAGGAAAAGTTGCACTCGGTAGCAATATCTGCAACAAAGTTTGAGGAGCAAAAATCAGGTGTAAATCTGCTAAATAAAATCCAGGAATGTTGCACTGAGATCGGACTATCTAGCTCTACGCTAGACTGCTGGTATTTTGTAACGGATGACGCAAGCAATATAAGATCTGCACTGACTGAACATAAGAGACTGACATGTGCTTGCCACATGTTGTCGACTGTCCTGCACCACACGTTACAGCCCTCGATGTCCGTGCATAGTCACTGCCCTATAGTTTTGTCTGATACTGAGATGATAGGAAAAGTTTCTGATACAATATCTCGTTGCAAGTCTTTGACTGCATATTTCAAACGTACCGGTCTCAATAATAAATTGCCAACTGTCTTGATAAATTGCCAACTGCCTTGAAACAAAGTTGCGAGACACGGTGGAACTCCATGTTGTATATGCTTCAGTCAGTTCACGATAATATGGAACAGGTGATGCAAGTTTTAAAAAATGCCAACGAGATGGGAAGATTGAATGGAATTGACTGGACATTGGTGATGATTCTCATTATATTTCTTGGACCATTTGAAGAAGCTTCTAAAATTCTTGAAGGAGGCTCGTATCCGACTCTTCATTTTGTGTACCTCTGCTTCAAAAAAATTGAGCGATCTTTGTTTGAAGACTCTTCTGATCCTCCTATTTTGGAATACATGAAGAGACGTGGGCTGTTTTGTCTAAGAAAGAAGTTTGTAGTCACAGACTTTCACCTGTTGGGATTCTTCCTGAATCCCAAGTATAAAGCTCTTGTTCCACTAACTGATCGCGAAAGAACCAAGATACACAGGCTTGACGAACAGTTCCTGATCAACATCAATAAGGAAGCAAATTCCTCAGATCAGGAAAATCTAGTACCAATACCTGAGCCACCAAAAAAACAAAAATATGGCGATCTGGACGTTGGCTTTGAAGACTGTGTGGTAGCCAAGCCTGTTTGCGAACCCGAAGAAAATGACATCTCAAGATACATCAAATACTGCTTTGATGAAGCAACATTGGGATCATTTCATGACGAAGATGCAGGCCTTTTTGATGTAGTGAAGTTTTGGCTATCGCCGCCAATCAGAAAACTATTCCCCTTCCTGCACCGATCGGCATTAGGTATTCTTTCCATACCAGCATCTAGTGCTGCAAGTGAACGACTGTTCAGTGTGTGTGGCCATACTATTACAAAGAAACGGGCAGCCTTGTCATCATCCACCCTTGAGGCAATAGTAATATCAAACAGTTCATGTAAATAATAAATCGCAGTCGACCTTCCAGTTTTACTTAAGGGTTGGGCTTAATCTTTGAGCTTCCTTAGTTTCAATCAATGTTAGTTACCAACCTGTGAGTTTTTCTTGCCATGTAGTCTACCTTGTCATTTTTAATTGGATACCAGCCTGTGAGTGTACTTTCATATCCCATACAAACCTGTGAGTTTTTCTTGCCCTGTAGACTACCTTGTCATTTTTAATTCGATTTTGGATCGGATATCGCTCATTTAAAGTATCCGGCCTCGGAGTCGGAGTGGAGTCGGACCAGAGAATTGTGGAACAGGATCGGAGTCGGACCAAAGAATTTGTCGATCCGCCCCGCACTACTACCCACGCACGGAATAGCAGTAGACCTCCATAAATGCCAGTTCGTCGGTTATCGGGTCGATAATCATGGTGCGAAACCTCTACCCGGGAATGTAGAAATGTAGACGCAATTTTACAATTATCCCCGCCCAAAGGATGATAAAAGTTTATCATAGGCTCATTCATATCTGAGGCAGCGAAAATTCATGATGCCACTATATGGCGCCCTTTTCCGGAAATCCAAAAACACTACAGTACTCAGTAACTGTCTTTCAAACGAAGTAAACATACCCTAAATATCGCACCAAGATTTCTGGGTTTGACACAAACAGTTGCGGCTCAGAGCTGGTTTTTATTGTATATAGTTTTTTCGGCTCAAAACATCATCATCAGACCACGATGGAGTGAAAATATGAGAAGGCATCGAACTACTTCGAGTCGTTTCTCATTCAGATACCCCCTTAACCTACAGCAGGGAAGGGACACTACTAGCAAAGGTGCAGTTAGACATGATGAAAATTTATACCTATTATCACACAATTCAAATCTGTTATCAAAGAATTATTTACTGTGATAGAAATCAAACGCGGATTAACTGTATACAAAATCCTGTGAAGCGGTATTAGTAAAAGCAATAACCGCTAGTTACGCATCCATTGCCGC